>WEKY01050101.1:93358-208751 GCA_013390045.1 Picathartes gymnocephalus
CTCCCCGCCCGCCTCTTCCCCCCGCCCACCGCCGAAAGCCGAGACGGGCCCATTGACGTCACTTTGACGCCAGCGAGACGCGCGCCCGGGCGCGGGGCTGGAGGGGAGCGGAGACACCGGGACGTTGCCAGGGAACGCGCGGCGCTGACGCGGGCGCTGATGGAGCCGTCGCCCGGGAGACCCGGGGGGGCGGTGACGTCAGGGCGGAGGGAGGCAGGGATGAAGGGGGGGTCCGGGGGTCTCCTGCCCACCCCCCGGCCCGGCCCGGCCCGCCCTCCCGGCGGGGTCGCTCCCCGGAGTGGCGGTAGCTCCCGACGGGGCGTCCCCGCGGCGCGGGGATGTCGCGACTGCGGCACCGCCCCGGCGACAGCACCTGGCGCTGGTGACCCCCCCGGTGACCGCCGCTCCTGCCGGCGGGGGTGTTGAGCTCCGGTGTCCCCAGCCATTGAGGCACCTCTAGCGCAGCGTGATGGAGAAGTCCCGCTGGCGGTAGGAGAAGTGCGTTTTTCCCTGATCCCGGGGCACAGGGGGGCTGTGGATGCACTGCACCCTTTGTACTGGTGCCTGCAGCAGGACACGGACCCACCTTCCCCTGCGCAAGTCCGGTTTCCCTGTCCCTGCTGTCCAGGGTGTGATGGAGGAGATGCTGCAGAGTATTCCCTCGAGGGCTGGGGACACCCCGATCTGGGGACAGCAGCCCTCTGGGCCCACCAGCTGGGCACCCACAGCAACAAAAGTAGTAATAAAGAGTATATATATATTTCTATAGAATCACAGAATGGTTTGGGTTGGAAGAGACCATGAAGATCCTTCAGTTCCAATGCCCTGCCGTGGGCAGGGACACCTTCCACTATCCCAGCTTGCTCAGAGCCTCATCCAGCCTCACCTTGAACACTTAAGGGATGGGGCAGCCACAGCTTTTCTGGGCAACCTGTGCCAGTGCCTCACCACCCTCACAGTAAAGAATATCTTCCTGATACCTAACCTAAACATACCCTCTGTCAGTTTGAAGCCATTCCCCCTTGTCCTGTCACTCCAGGCCCTTGTAAATAGTGTTTCTCCATCTTTCTTGTCGCTTCCTTCAGGTGCTGGAAAGCTGCAATTAGGTCACCCTGAAGCTTCTGTTTTCCAGGCTGCACAATCCCAATTCTCTCAGCCTTTGCTCGTAGGAGAGGTGCTCCATCCCTCTGATCATCTTGGTGGCCTCCTCCTCTCTCCAGTAAGTCCATGTCCCATATATTTATGCAGCTCTGTGATACTATTGCAACTCTACCCTCAGAATACACCTGCAGTGCCATTATCTCTGGTCAGTCTGGCAGTGAGCCTTGGGAAGTTTCCCTTTGGCACACCAAGGCCTAAGGACTTTGTTTAGGATTGAACCTCAGCCAAGAGATTCCTCTCAAGGTCAGATATGAAGCAGCAGATGCACAGAGTTCAAACAGGGAGATCTTCAGCCTCCACACAGCAGGTGACTAAAATGTATGTGCACTTGGAATCAAATTCCAATCTAGTCTCAAAAATAAGTCCTGAATGATGCCTGCCACACCTGTTTTTCAGCTTTATCTTCTCTTTTGCAGTCAGTCTAGGCTCTTTTCAGACAGGTAGTTCTTCAGTCAGGAGATGGGTTTCTGACTGGAAAACTCTCCCTGTTAGTCTGAGCCTCTCCCCTGACTGTCACAGTCCGTGGCACACAGGGAGGTGACCCTCCTCTTCCATCCTGGGGCACCTTGCAAGTTGGATTTGCCAGACTGCTGGAAATAAGGTGGAATGCGTGAAATGCTTCACGCTGAACATTTCAAAGCACTCGGAAAAATCTCTTCAAAGAGAAGATGGAGAGCGGATCTCATCAATCCATACAAATACCCCCAAGGTGGGTGGCAGAGGATGGTGCCAGGCTCTTTTCTGTGGTGCCCAGCATCAGGGTGAGGAGCAATGGCCATAAAATAAAACACAAGGAGTTTCACCTCAACTTGAGGAAGAATTTCTTTACATTGAGGTGTCAGAGCTCTGGAACAGCTGCCCAGGCAGGCTGTGGAGTCTCCCTCTCTGGAGACATTCCAAACCCACCTGGATGTGTTCCTGTGTCACTGCTCTGGGTGACCCTGCCTTGGCAGGGGGTTGGACTGGGTGATCTCCAACCCTGACTATTCTGTAATTCTGAGCTTGTTTTCACTTGCTCTTGATGTTCTCCTTAAGGTCCTGAGTGATTCCTAAAGGGTTCAAGAGGGACCTGCTAGGGGAGGAAAGCAAGCTTTTTGGGCATTTTTGTAAATTTGAAGGTGGGATGAGGAAGATGCAGTGCTCTGCAGAAATCAAATTACATGATCCATGAGCTATGTATCATCAATGTGCTTGAGAGAGACCTATCAGGATGTTTTAGGGAAGTTTTACTGTTTACACTGTAGGCTCTTTCTCTTAGAAAAATGGAGAAATGACGCCTTAAATGAATGCCCAAACTTTGTTTATACACAAAACCCTCGCCATCCTGATTCTTGCTTTCTGTGAGCAGGCAGGCTGGCACTCTTCAGGGCTTGAATGGAGCTGGGAGAGGGCAGAGCTGGTGGCCAGGAGCTGAAGGACAGGAGCTGCTTACATGGTGTGACCCAAGTCACAGGACTGCTGTGGCGTGTGCTGTAAAGAGGGGAAGAGCACAGAGCCAGCCCGGGCTATTGTAGCATTCAATTAGTGCTTACACAGTGCCTTGAATAACTCACATGAAAAGCTGACTTATTATTACTGTTATTATTGTTATTATTAAGCTAACAGTATATTCTCTGTGGAGCTCATGAAGAGGAGGTGACGCACAAACAGCACATACAGTAGCAGCTGCATGTGAACAGTGCCCCAGGAGTTATAAAGAAAAAAATTACCTTAATAATGGTTCCTCTGCTGTGGTGGGATTTTCCTCCCTTTAATTATAGTTGCTGTTTTCATTTGAAATTGATTAAGTGTTTTAGGATGGCAAACAGAGCTGGTCTTCTTAGAAAGAACACTCAAAGACATCCAGCCCCAGCTAGTAGTGGAACATTTTTATTCCTTTTTAAAGGACTCAGAATTTCTTTCTTCCAAAATGGGAAGAAGATGACTGGATCTGGTGCTCTCCTCAACATCTCAAGATTTTCCCATACTAAGGGGAGGTGGACACCTGTGCCGTGGGACTTCCTGGAGAGTGTAAGACCTCACCAGAGGAGAATCCACCATCCTGATTTTAATTGCCTGCTTTGGGTGGAAGAGGCAAGAAGGACTGGCAAGTGCTGCTCCCTGTGGAAGGTACTTAGAGTGCTCTCTGTTCCAGAGCACCTGCGGTGAAGGAGGGAACACCTCATTTCCAAAGTTATAACACTGCTGTATCATTTGTTGGGGATTAAAGACCCCCTACATCTATTATGCTCAGCAACCTTTTGGTGTTTCTCTTCCATTCTCGTTTATCGAGGTAAAAACAGCTTCCAGCAGCACCGCTCAGAAGAAACCATTGCACAGTTTTGGTGGTGTCATAATTGCATCGTTTTTCTGGCACTTTCACTCTGAATGCTGTGACGGCATCACAAACCTCTTATGCAATCGAGTTTTATCAGCTCGGAGAGGTGCTGCTGTTGGGAAGGTTGAGGCTTTTGCAGTTTCCAGTTCCTGCTTTAACACTTTTGCTGCCCTCTGGTGTTTTAGATATCCGGGACGAGGAGTCACCTTGGATGATTCCCTGATACCCGTGGTCGGGAGAGGTGTAATTACAGAGCTGGCTTGTTCATAATCAGGGGAGAAAACCGAGGAGAGTGGAGAGGCACTTTTCAGAGCACATCCACGAGGATGTTCCTTTGACTCCTCTCGGAAGAGGGAGAAGCTGGGAGGACACAACTGCTAAGTTTTTCCATTGCAGCAGCCCTGTGCTCCCTCCCTGAGGGCAGCATGATCTGTGTATGGGAATATACACGGAGACTGATGCCTTCCAGAACTCATCTCGCAGATATTTCCAGCAATTCAGTCTTTAGTCATTTCACTCAGCATTTTCTATCAGTTTCAAAACAAACTAACAACAATAGCAACTTTCTTCACTTGGCAAAAAGAAAGCAAACCAAGAAGTGGAGACATTCCTTTCTACCCGTTTCACCCTCCAGCCTGCTTTTCTGTGGCAGATTTGCTGGGGCACTACTTGCAGTACAGCTGTATTTATTTGGCTTTTTTTTTGGGGGGACGGGGTGGTTTTATTGGTGGGTTTTTTTGTTTGTTTGTTTTCCTAGAAAATACCAGTGTGATTATTCTGAAAGTCAGATATTTTTTTTTTTACTATTTTACAAAATTTAATTGAGTAAAACCTTGCTGAAGTCAATAATGTTGTTTCTGGTCACACCAAGTAAGACTCTGGACTAAAAAGAAGTGAAATGGAAGGTGTCACTTTGCAAAGAGTATAGTGACGTTTGAAGTAAAGAATATGAGATAATCACCTAAAATACTTGTGGGTTTATTTCAAAGACAAAAGCATTATCTTGAAAAAAAAATGGTGCATGACTGTTTCTAATATGACTTCAAAGTGCCTTTCAATTTGAAAAAATCCAGGCTGCCACTGCAATTTTGGCAAAAATACTTTAAAGCTAGGATGTCCTTACTGAGGCACCACAATGGTATCCACAAATGTAATTCAGGCCACTGGAATGTCTTTGGTCATAACGTTGCATCATGGTCACATAATTACCATCACAACAATGATCTTTTGTCATTAAGGTTTATGACATTTCATAATTAATGAGGCGATGACATCTCACTGACATAATACACTGAGCTTGTCTTGCAGGATAAAGGGACACAGACCTTCTCCTCATCATTCTTCCTTATCTAGGGCTAGGAAATATCTTCTGAAGGGGTCACCGCCAGGTAGGTTTGGGTTCTTTACCCCCCTAAATATAATGTGGTACAAAATCTGCCTTCATGCCGAGGCTCTGAGTGTCTTTGTTTGTATAAAGGGAAGTACAAACAGAACAAACAAGGTGGTCTGTGCCCTTGAGAGCGTCTCTGTTTCACTGTAATCATTTCCCTTCTGTGTTTGTCACTCTTACAGTGCTCCACTGTGCTGGGACATGTGAGCCTGACTGACAACTGGCAACAAATACATGAAAAAATTATGTAGAAAAGGAGAAGTGGGACAGGTTATTTCCATTGCCCAGGATAAATAAAAATGCAGAAACTAAACAGCCAACATGGAACAATGGCTTTTGAATTTGGGTTTTTTCCAACTAAGCTTAATGACCAAAGGTGGTGGTGGTAGCAAAAGTGAACACACACCTGTAATCTAACTGTGCCCATTTAAATTCAGATGAAAGTCACTTTGTTCATGTCTCTTGAAACATCCATCTTCAAGGTATCCTGCAAGGTAAAGCACTTATTCTACCAAAATTTGGCTGAAGAGGACCAAAAGCCTCTGGGTCTAAGCACATCTGCATTCAGCTGATATTATGTTGGCATCAGGATCAGCCAGGCAGGACCTTCCTGGGGCAGAACCACCTGGACTTCAGATACCTACAGACCGACTTGGAAATGGCACTTTCCCACCAAGACCATGCAATCTTCACAGACAAAAGGCACAAAGGATAAGGAAAAGGTGTACCTTCCCTCACTTTACCTGCTTTACTACTGCGAGGGCAAAAAGACTTCAAGGATGAAGTGTCTTGCCCATGGTGGTGATGGGGCAAGTCTGTGGCAGAGATGGGAAACACCTTTGTGTGTCCTGAGCTCAGGCAAATGTTTTAACTCCATCCTTCACACTGAAATTAGGCGATTAATGTTAATCTTGCAGCTGGTATAAATACAGTTATGTACATACTGGGTTTAATACAATTTATACATGAGGCACCTCTTATATGTGATTTTTCTATCAGGCTGGACTTTCTGTAAGATTACTCCTTGTAGTTTAATGTTATGCTCCCACTCCCAGATAAAATGTGGACAGAGAGCAGGTCCAACAGAGGCAGCTGCTCTCTGGTACTCCCAAGCTTTGCCACTCTTTGCCAGCAGTTTCTGTTCAAAGTGTGTGTATTGCTTCTCACTGCTCCATGAAACATCCTACACACTGTAGTAGCTCATGTGTTGCTTTGTTGCTTGGGGTTTTTTTAGGCCACAGTTTTTGAGGGAAGTTTAGCAGTGTAAGATCAGGCGGAAGCTGCCAGCTTTCCCAGCAAAAAATAAATGCTAAGTAGACTTCAGATAGAGCAGAGGTGGGAGGGAGGCATGTCCATGATCCATTTGACAGGGGGGTTCATTCCTGTGAAATTATCCTTCCCCTTCTCCTTCTGTGGGATCTTTCCTCTTTGGGATCTCTACGAAAGAGTTGGGGAAATTCTGCCAGCCTGACAGGAGTGGTGGGAAACCAGGCCCTGTGCAGTGAGTTTGGGAACCTTCCCATGGCCAGGCCAGGAGACTGAAGGCTGTTGCCCCTGTCCTTAACAGCTGCTGGAATTGCCATGAGGTGTTCCCACCTGGGAAACACCTGCCAGTTACCCTTCAGCCAGTGCAGGGTCTGGGTGACTGCTCCCGTTCTGGGCCGCAGGGACAATCTGTGAGGGCAGGAAGAGAATTCAGCCTCATTCCTTTTGGCCTGACTGTCCCAACTCTCCTATTGCGTTTTACAGGAGGGCCATAGGATGCGGGGTGGCCCCAGCCGTGCAGCTGTGGACACGTGCCCAACAGGAAGCATCCTGAGACAATGGAATTTGCTGCACACGTGTGTTCTTTGTTGGTGGCTGTGCTGGAAACAGTGACCTGAGAGAGGCAGTTTTGATGTCCCCTCGCTGCAGCCCCCACTCCCCTCCCCTCACTTGGTGAGTGAGTCATGCGGAAAGCTCCAAATCATTCCCCAGGGACAAAATTAATAGGGGCCTCCTCACCTTTCCTCTATATTCATGCATTAGAGTCTGAGATCCACCGTGCTCTCGCTGCAGTTTGAAATGGAAAGGCAATTACTTCCCTGGAGTCCCAGGTAATTGCTTCATCTGCTTGTGCCTGCCTGTGCCTCTGCCAGGCAAGGGGATGTGCACAAACTCCTTTGAAGAGGGTTTTAATGGCATTTGTCTACTGCATACCAAAAAATCGGGAGCTTCTCCCCTCCCCCTTCCCCTTCTCTACTTTGCTCACTCTGAAAGAAAACAGAAACAAAATAAAAGTTGCATTTACAGCACGGTGCCGGTGGTACAGTTATTCCACAGGGAAAGCCTGATATATCCACCTATTGTCTGAGCCACTACCACGAGCCCTTTGTCAACGAGCAAGTTACGAAAACAGGTGTCCTTCCTCAGAGATTGATGCGATATTTGTGTCGGGCATTTCCTGCCATGCAGCACAGATTGTTTGTGCCGGTGCACAAGTGAGAAATGCAGCTTTCCAGCGGGGCGAAAGGGCTGTTGCAACACACCTTTATTGTCCTCCTCTGGAACAGCATATTCCATTCGTTTTCCACCCATCTATCCATGCCTCCAAATACATTTCCTATAATTGCTGTTCTGTCAGATGCGCTGTAATCCGTCCCCTCCTACGTCAGCTGCATTGTTGTCACCCCCCTCGGATGTCAGGAAAACCGTAATCCTGCTCTTGCGTTACTTGGGAGCCGCGTCTCTGGCATTTCCAATTGCATTCGGAGTCAGCCAGAGCAGGGACACAGAACAAAACGCCACTTTCTGGACCACGAATGTCATGAGTCCTCTGGCATTTTGGGTGTGCACGTGGGCTGTTTGGAGCTAAACGCATTTTGCACACTGGGAGGTTGGCATTCTGCAGCCACATGCCAGACAAAGGTTCCCATTGGCGCCGGCTGCGAGAAGCTCAGCAGAGTTTTGGCGTGGCGTTGAATCATGCGTGATGCATTCTTACACACTGCTTCTGCACGTGGGCTGTGGTGGAGGGGAGGACAATAAATAGCATTTCAGAGGACAAAGGGTTAGCAAAATTCCTGCTTTGTGCGTCCCAACTGATGAAATGACTACAGTGAAGCAGGAGTGGGGGAAGTGGATGGGCTCACTGTTTCTGCGTGGGACACCAAGACAATCTATTTTCAAACGTGCACACGTGTGTTACACTCCAGTCCCAGGGCTGAGCAAGAACCTATGAACAATTACACGTGGGAAATTTCTTATGTGCAATTCTTGGCATAAGCCAGCCCTGAGTTTCCGGTGAAGCAAAGTACAGGGCATATGGCATCTAAAGATATGCCATCATGGATGACAAGAAACATGGAAGAACTTTTTGGATGGGGTTGTTTGTTGACATCCTGAAAATATCTTTCACAAGACAGATACTGACAAGGCAACTCCAAACCAGATGGTTCTCCAGTGATGGTTTCACAAGAGCTTTTAAGTTCGGGGTGAAGTAAGCAGTTTGTGCTACTGGAGCAGATTGATTGTGACTCCTCAAACAGGAAACCAGATGTTCCTGCTCCAGCTAGAGCTACTCCCCTCGTTACACAGCTGATACAACCAGGGAGCACATGGTTTTGTCCTCACACTCAGCAGGACATGCTGTCTTCAAGAAATCTTCCTGTTGCACGCTCTTGATAATTTTTTGAGTTGGCTTAAACTGTTTCCTCTCTGTCGATACCCGTCACCTCTCACAAGATCAGTGACACAGGTTCTCTTTCCCTGCTTAATTTATGCTTTTCAGTTGGGCAGACAGTTCCTCAGTCTTGTTGGACGTACCGGGAGCAAACCCTTACAATTAAATCTACCTCTGCTCATCTTGGTGGTGAAGATAGTCAGGACTCTTGGTCTAAAGAGATGCCTTTCTAGAAGGTGTTCTAATTATTTGATGATGGCAAGATCATATTCTGTGGGTATTTATTTTAAAGGATAACACTTCTAGATGCACTAGATGTAGAGAGTCAGATTAGGAAGAGACCTAATTATGCAGAAATTCTCACTGCAAGCAAGGGTGAGAAAGTCAGGAACTGAATTCATCTGAAAATTTTGATGGGACTCTTCCATAGGAGCTGAAATCTGTGACGTGAATTCCTCCAGTCAGCATGTTCCTACTTTGGTAAATCATGTCACTCATGTCAGCAGCAAGCCTTTTTGGGCTGAAAACCTCTAAATTCTGTCATTTGTAATGGTAGGAGGAAGAGTGTGAGGGAGAACAAAATGGGCATAGATTTACAGTGGATTTCAGTGCAAATCCTCTTCTGGTGGGTCTGTGTGAGGACACCCCACCCTGTAGCTGCAGATGGCACATCCCATCACGGGGAATGATCTGGGATTGAGGGAACTGGGGGGTAAAAAGGTGTATAGTCTGCAAGGCATCCAGATACATCTTTTGGCTTCACTATGTGCCAATAAAAACTAACACGATGGCCAAACCTTCCCATGGACTCACTTGTTAATAAGACATACTAGATAAGGAAGTCAATATATTTTCATGTTCCTCCCTTTGACAGCATGAAATTATTCTGCTGGTTTGTAATATCAAAGGCAGTCTAACCTGGGATTTGAGGCTTTACCCTGCTGGCGATATTGATAATATGTTCCTCAGACAAAAATGTTTCTCACCTTTGAAATCAAAGGGATAAGGCATAAAGGGATATGTACCTTCTCTGTTAGCAGTAGAAGTACTTTTGGGAAAAGTGGAATGTTTTTGGGAAGGTGGAATAGTCTGCCTTACAGAAAATGCATTGAATTGGGTAAATACAAGCTTGTGGTATAGTTGGGACAAAGTACAGGAAGGAGCAACACTCATCACCACAAGTAGGATGGGGCTGTGGTGAGAACATCAATTACTGCATCTTCACAAGACAGAAAGGTATTCAGAAACTCCTCTTTTTTTTTTTTCTGTTTTTTTTTCTGTTTTTCATGAACAGGAGTCTTGTTAAATAACACAGCAGCCACGTGAGCATTCAGAGAGAATGTACCCATGCAGCAACATTTAAGGAAAGCAAATACTGGTTTGGGAATCAGAAGAAAATGCCAAGGCCAAACCTGATGGGAAATGAATAGCAAAGGCATGATCAGAGTGTGGTTCACTGGGTGATCCAGTGCCAGCCACTGAAGCCTTTCACTGAGGGATTTTCAGTGATAACAAACTCTTTCTGCCTCCAGCTTCATCAGTAGACAGAAAGACAACTTCTCTGGGGCACATTGGTAATGGCAACCTGTTTTCCTAGCATTGGAAGAGAGCAGAGTGGAGTTTATGTACACCAGAGTATCCTCATGTTCTGATACAGAGGGAGCAACATTCCTGCACTGCCCCAGCAAATATCCCTGGGAAGGACAGGGAAACTTTGCAGAAACATCACCAGCACAGGCTGCTGGCTTACAGCCTCATCAGTAAATTGTTTTGCATAAAATCCATTAGTGAACATAATAAAAACGCAGCAAGCCATAAACCAGTTGTCCTAATAAACTAGGATGAAAAAGGCTGGGTCCTATCCTGGAGGAATGGCAGCACCTTTTCATCACTGGAGTAGCATGAGAGAGCTGGAAACTTGTGCTGGATGCACAGTGTGCCTTGTTTGACAGGACCTTCACAGCCAGACTGGTCCACTGGCCATGAGTTTAACTCTAGACACTGTTCCAGTGCAGTCCCAGTGTGGGGGGATGCTGCACTGCTCAGCTCCTGCATCTGTCCCACTGATGCTGTCCCACTGCTTGCCATTCTGCTCCAGGCCTCCTTGAGAGGACATTTCACCACACTCCTGTCTGGCTCCAACAGGGCATTCCTAGCCACAACATGGATGCTTTCTTGAAATGGCAGACCCCCCCAAAAAAAAGATAGAAAGAAGGGGGAGGTGGGAAAAATGCTTTAAAAGCAAGAAAACCATCAGTGACCCCTGCTGGACACAGACACAGGTATTCCTGTTGGGCTTCCCACTCACTCAAGTGCCTGTCTGTCTGAAGCCCTTGGGAGAGGAATAGCAGCTCTCAGACTAAAAAAAAAAAAAAAAAGGAAAAAAAAAAAAAACCCCAAAACAAAACCAAAAAAACACAACCCTAAAAAAACCTAACCAAACAAACAAAAGAAACAAGGAAAAAACAAAAAAACCCAACCCCAAAGAAACAAACAAAAAACAAAAAACAAGAAGTGAAAGAAAGTTAAAACTTAAAATTGTAGCATATACTCTGTTTCTATGTATTTCAGAGCTCTATGGAATCTCACATTTTCCCCTCCACCTCAGTTGTCGCTGCCATTTGCCAGCAAGCACAGTGTGCCAGCAGCAGGGACCTGCTCCAGAGGAGCCCCTTCCCGGCTGCCTTGAGCCTTCCCTTACTGCCTGCTGCCTCCATGGCTCCATTAACTCCTGCCAAGGCCCAGCAGGGGAAGCTCTGTGTGCCTTGCCAGCTGCTTCTCCCAGGAAAACTCCTTGCCCTTGTCTCCAGGATCTCCTCACAGCAGGAGCCTTTGCTTAGGCATGCAGGGTGCTGGAAGGGATCCTAAGCTTTCCTTCACATTTTTTAAAGCCAGCTCTGGATGTCCAGGCAGGAGAACACCACTGGGCTTTTGTCCCTTCCTCCATCCTCCCTGGGCCTGGGGCCAGTCTAAGGGGAAGTGTTCCTCCCAGAGTTCCCAAATGGCCCATCTTTGTCTCCCAGTGGCTCCCTGGCCCATGCAGTCCATTACCCTTGAAAGCCCTTGCAGCTGTCAAGTCTTTAATTCACTCTGGAGCCAGGATAGTTGGTGTGCTCCAGGTCCAAAATAGTTTAGGACAACTGGATCCTGTCCACCTAAAAGTGCCCAGCAGGTTCTCGTGGATGGCCCCAGCAGCTGCTCAGCGTTTCCATGTGCTGTGCAGCAGCTGGATTTCTGAAGGGGAGAAGGGGCTCCTGGACGGTGGACAGTTGTCTCAACTGCCTTGGAAAGGAACAACACTCTCTCTGTCCTGGCTTGACTGAAAATGCCCTCAGCCAGTGCTAACCGTGCCAAAACCATAATTACCTCATCTTCCTTGTTCTCCTGGAATCACTGAGAGGTTTTTTAATAGGTGATTATAGCAGTGCAGCTGCTTCTGACATCTCCAGTCCTTGAATCCAGAGAAATCCCCTACCTGCTCTGGAATTGTGTGCTAACTGCCAAGCACACAGCCAGTGTGTTCTGCCTGATTTGAGGCCTCCTGGCTACAGCATCACCCCATGTTCAGAGGTAATGGAAGAAGGTGCACATCTCCACCAGAGAGCAGATTGTGGTGGTGTGATCTTCAGCTTCCAGAACTGCAGCGCCTCTCTGCGTAAGCAGCCCCACGCAGGCAGCAGAGCGGTGTGTCCTCATTATTCACCCTGCTAAAATGATGAAGTGCCTGCAAAATCTGCCAGAGTGTGTGCTCAGGATTTGGACAAGTTCTGGTAAGGCTCTGGGGACAGAACGAATGTGGTGAGCCTGCCCACCCACGGGGTTAGATGTTCTGCTCAGTGACCAGTATTAGGTTTTGAATTCAATTAATCTATGCACAAAAAGAAAGCAAACAAACAAACAAAAGACTTTGCATCATGGGCACTTTTTACCTCTCTAACCACTGTGATCCAGCATTCTCTTCCCTTCTCTCGCAGCTCCTGGGGAAAGAGCCTTTCTATCAAGCAGTCATGCCACCACAAAGATGTGCTTGCCAGGTCAGTGAACAGCAGTGACATAGGAATCTGCAAACAGGCTGAATTTCTGCTTTATGACTAGAGATTTTGAACAAATACGGGTGAAGAACAGTATGAGCCTTCTGCTTCCACCACAACCCCAACATCAAAGGCCCTGCTGGCTCAAGGGACTGACACAGATGCCTTGGGGAGGAACATCCTTTTTTGCCTCTGCTCCATGAAGGAGTAAGTCATCAAGGGGACTGATTTATGAATCAGGCTTCCCCGACACACAGTCTGTGCAGAAGGAACAACCCCCCCAGCCCTAGGTTGTGTGGAGGAGCCCAGTGCAGTAAATGAGCCCCAGGTGGGCACTCACAGGTTACCTGCATTAATAAGTGAAGAAGGGCACGCAGAGCTGCCAGTCCGTGCTGCTGGCTCACACTGTGGGTCTGTTTTGGACTGCTCCAGCTGGGTGTCTCCAGCTTAGGTCTGCTTGAAAGGAGCCTAATTCTGCACAGTGGAAAAATGAATGAGCAAGTAATATAAGTTTGTGGTTTGGTTTTTTTGGTTTCTTTTTTTGTCTGTCAGAATGAGTGCCACGGGGGCTTAGGTGCTCTCGCATGCTGAAAGCAGTGGGCAGCTCCCCAGTTTTCAGGGTCTGGCCCCTGGGATGTGATGCACATCCCAGAGAACATCCCTCCTGACTCAGCAGACCCAGCTCTGACTGCTGATTTCCCCTCCCCTGCACACGAGGCGTGTTTAATGTCTGCTTTGTGCTAAACAGTGAAAATGAACGCTTCCCTGATAATTGCTCTCGGGAAGCAGTAACATTTAGTCAAGGCATCCTGCGGGAACACCATGAGTCAAAGGAGAGGTAATTCCAAGACAATCTTGCTGTTAGCTGGGGTCCAAGCTGTGAAGATCTTGCTCAGCTCTGAGCAGACAGAGCCCAGTAGGGCTGTAATTTTGAGTCTGTCATCCTTTATTTTCCCTTTTTTGTACAAAGTCGTGCCTGGTCTGAACCCCAGGCCAGGCTTATTGCTTTGCCTGTGTTCTCAGGGGTAGAAGTACCCTTTGGATACACAGCTTGCATCGTTAGTCACAGACTTTGATCCTTCTGCTCCCATTTCCTCTGTGGCAAGGGCCCAACCTCTTTCTTTCTGACACCACTCTGCAGGGCTCAGTCCTTTCACCACCACTCTGAAGAGCATTGCAATGTTTTCAATAGCTCCTCAGGAACCCAGTGAACCCAGTGCAGATGGAGATGCCCAAAATATTCCTGTATGGATGTGTTAATAACATCCAAACCCTGTTGGGCAATAAAATGCAGCAGGGCTGGTGCAATACTTCTGGAAGACTGGCACATGAAATGGGCAGGTCTCTGCACCATGCAGGCTTCACTGATGGGTTGGACATGTCAGGTAGGTGAGCTGGGCACAAAACCTCATGCATTTAATCCGTCTCCCAAAGCAGAAACTTCCTGTGCCTGGAGTTGTGCCTCATAGGCAAAGAGTGAAGCTTGTGTTGGTTCTCTGCAAATACCACATTAACATCTGGCATTTTCAGTGGCCAGAACTTCAAAAGCACAAGCCAAGGAGTTGAAGTTCTTTGGCAAGGGGGCAGAGGATGTCATGGTGGAGGTGCACAAGGACAGGAAGAGCGGCAACAGAAATGCGTTGCAAGAGGGAAATTCTGATTAGGTCCTAGAAACAGTTCTCTCCCTGTGAGGGTGGTCATGCACACTGGACCAGGCTGACCAGAGATGCTGTGTAATCTGCAGCCCTAGAGATACTCAGGGCTCAGCTGGACAAGTCCCTGAGATGTTTGAACTATTTTGGCCGTGCTTTGAGCAGGGACTGGGACCAGATGTCATCCAAAGTCCTGCCAGACATGCTCGAGTCAATGGTTTTATGATGGCCAATGCCAGCCAAGTCACAGTGACTCAAGAAGGCACCCTGAGGAGGGAGATAGAGCTAAATTCTCTGCTTCGTAACTCTTAAATGAGACTGTGCAAAAATCCCCTCACTCACCTTGGGGACTGCAAGGAGCTGCTCTGCAACAGAGACCCTCAGGGCTGTATCTGCTCTTGCTTGTCTCTAAGCTACAACTTCATTAACACAGGGTTTCTCTTCTGGCTGAAAGCTCATCCACAAGAAACACCATTCCCAATCAGTCATGGATCACACAGCTCCTGCTCAGCAGCTGATTTTCAGGGGGAAGTCACAAAGCCATTGGGACCCAGCAGCGGCACTTTGTGGTCAGGGCACGGAGCTGTGGGAAACCTGTCTGCCTCTCTCAGATCAAGTGGTGGAAGCAACATGTCCCACCACACAAGGAAGTCTCTCAACTCCCAGGGCATCCTCTCTTTGGCTCTTGGCTATTTAAAGAGCCTGTGGAAAGTGGAACAACTCCAGCATGAGGGACTGGGAGTAACCCACGCCCCAAAACACAGAGACACAGTCAGGAGGCTCTGGAGGAGGCTGGAGGCGTGAGTTTGCCTCGAGGGGTGAAGCAGTGGGATCTGCAGCGCCCACATCCTGTGCCAGAGCCGTCACCTCGTGCCCCGTGTGCTGCCACATCTGCAGCAGGAGGGGGACAGACACCTGGGGGTTTGCTGAGGAGCACACATGGGGCTCCATCCCATTCCAAAGTTACTGCTCTGTGAACAAACCGGTGGGTACCTCCAGAAGGAAGGAAACAGGGGCACAGCAATGCCCGACACACCTTAAGCAGAGAGCAAACAAGAGACAGGGAGGCGAGCAGGATTTATGGCTGTGACCTTGAGGCTTTCAGCACATCTTGCTCTATATAGGCAGTAGTTTTCTTTGGCAGAGTTGCAACACTGCAATAACCTCCTGCACTCAGTAACAGAGGATGGGGGCATGCCTGTGTGCTTCGAAATAAAAATCAAGCATTAAACTAGTGAATATGATATAATATTTAAAAAAAAAAAAAAAGTAGATGAAAAGCAGTAACATAAGAACACATTTCCACAGGAATTGCCTGCTCTTTCCTGTTGGGTCAGTGTATTTGCCCAGCACAGAAACAACATTGCTCACACAACTCACGAGGAAATCTGACCAGCAGCACAAGCTGCCTGGGTGGGGAGATATTTTTGTCCTAAGGCCCAAAAGAGGAAAAAACAATACTGAGCAGAGAGCATAAGTGAAAGGCAAGCTGAAGGAAGGCAGCTCTGGGGCAGTGTGGGGAAGATGGGCCAGTTGCTCAACAGGTGAAAAGACCAGAGGGAGCAGCCTGGAGAGATGGGGAGTGGGAGGCAGGAGCGGGAGCCAGAGATGAAGAGAGTGGCAGAAGAGATGAGCCTGTGGTGCTACCGTGAGGAGAGGAAGAGTAGGAGGAAAGCTGAGCTGAGATGTGGGTAGAGGCTGCTCAGCCCAGAGATTTAAATGTCAGGATGAAGAGCTTGACCGAAGGTGGAAGGGAAGCGAGTGGGATGGCAGTGGAGGGAAGGGGCAGCCCCGCAGGCAGGGAGGGCCCTGGCACTGCTGGGTGTTCCAGGGGACCTGCTGTGCCCAGCACAGGGTGAGGGCAGATGGAGAGGGGAAGGGAGATGCCAGTGCAGGGCTACCAGGGTGATGGGAGACATCCTGACATCCCTGAGAGGTGCTGGGTGCTGTGATGGTGGGAACAAGCGGCCCTTTCAGGGACCTCAGTGAACAGGAAGGAGAAGATAAAGCCGCAGCCAGCCAGAGAGGCCACTTGGTTTCAAGGGAAATTTCCTGTGTCTTTGAGACACCAGGGCATGCTTATAGCTAAGCAGCCACTCCTGAGGGAAGCACAGCCCACGGATGGAGGAGAGATCCTGTGCCAGGGAGCACCACGAGAGGTGCTGAGGAGGTGTGGAGGAATGTGGGTGTGATACCTTAATTGGCTACCTGCAAACAGAGACTAGACAGGAGTAAGAGAATAAAAGTGAATATTTATTTGAAGGCCTTCAAGGGCACACCCTGGGGAGCACACCCTGGGCCACCAGACCCAAGATGGACCCCAAGATGGACGACAAGTCACGAGTTCTTACTCCAGTTATAGGTTTTGGTACATTAGCATATCAGCATAAACTCGCCAATTAAAACTTCAGCTACTGATGTAATTCTCTCCGGCTTGCCCCCCTTTCTTTAGATGTTGGTTTACACTTTCTGGGCTTAGGACCGTCCAAGTGTCCTTGGAGAGCAGGCCTGGAGAGGGTTGTTATGTCTATCACTGCCCGAGAGAGCAGCTAACAGGTTACAAAGCACTTCAGAGTTACACACACTAAGTACAACAGGATCTAAGAAATATAAAAGTTAAAATTCAAGGCATCAGGTGCAGCTCCCCACTCTGTGTGTCACACTGGCGCTTTCTCCGTGCTCAGGTCCTACTGCCACAGGCCTCCCTCATCTCAACACCCCAGGAGGAGGACCTCCCTCAGCATTTTGAGATCAGCTTCACACACCCCAGCCACCAAAGAAGAAGGTTTCCCTGAGATGGGCTCTTCGAGGGAGCTACCATCCCACTGCAGTGGCAATGCCACTCATACCTTGGGCTGGCTTCTTCTGCTTGCACAACTCCCATCCCATCCCGCCCCACCCCATCCCATTTAATTGGATCCCACTCTCAGGATGGGGAGAGCAGCCATGGAAAGAGCTGGCTGTACACAAGCAGCAGCAATGCAGAGAAGATGCCAGCAAACACAGATAGAAGGTGCACCACGAAAGTGTGAGCAGATTGGGGTGCAAATGCCTGAGCCCAGGAAGCACATCTCCGTTGGGTCACGTTTCCACCCTGTGTCCCAGTGCATGGAGCCAGGTGAGGTGTGGTAAATGATGCCACGTGGAAATCACACTCTAAATGGCTTTGAAGAGCAGTCACACAGGGCTTTCCTTTGAGTTCCCATCCAGATTTGTTCTGTGACGCTGGCAGGGAGGGCTGCTCTCAGCATGTCTGTCCTGGGCTGCCCTGGCAGGGGAGGCCGGGCTGCGGTGCCTTCCTTACTCCGCAGTGAAACCCGAGCCGGTGTGGGCAGGAGCAGTCCTTGTCTGGCTCTGCAGCAAGCAGAGATAGCAGAGGAGAAGTGTTGGTTTTCCGGCAAGGATTATTTTCCCAAGGATTCCTATCCCTTCTGAGCCACTGGAGGTTTTTCCGCTGACTGCAAGGAATGAAATCCATATCACTGAGATATTCAAAAAATGTGTGCAGTGGTCAGGAATGCTGGTTTATCAGCTTTTAGGGCACCTTTTGGTTATGAGACAACTTTGATTGGAGTGAAGAAACAGCTAATTGCAATTTAAAGGCCACATCTTCAAGTGAAACACAACAGTTTTCTCCGTCTAAAAAATCTGTAGTATCCCAAAATGAAGTGCTAATTTGGTGTATGTTTATTAAGCCCCCTCTGGGGCTTAATTAGATCCTTTTTTCCAGGAGAAGCATTTGAAGCTGGGTTTCAGTGCTGGATGGCCACGATCCCACCCTGGGTTCTGGACAAAGGAGGAGCTTTGCCCTTTCCCAGAGCTCACGGAGGGATCACATCAGCCACAGCACCGTGGGCAGCACAGTTTGGGAGGACACAGTCCTTTCCTCCCAGCTTCCCAGATGTCAGCAGTGGAGCACTTCCATTCCACACTGCCAGAATAGCAGATCAAGATATTCTCAAACAAACAGACACCAAGTCAAAGCGAAGTTCAGGGTTTTACAGACCAGCGGTGTGTGTGAAGCTGAAGAAATTCTCTGGGTGGTTACTGCACAGCTTTAAAATAGCCAGTCAGGGGGAAAGGGATGCATTTACCTACAAACACCCACTTTCCTGCAAAGAGAGTGCTTTCTCAGGGCTTTCTTGGAAAGAGCCCTCCAGCCAGCTCATCCCAACCATTACATGGGAAGGATTTTCAAAACACAGTAATGTGCAGCAAGATGGAGACATTAAGTGCTGGTTTAGACATTCTAGAGAAGGTCAAAACCGTGTTTAACTTCCATTAATGTCACTCCAGTCCCTTTTGATAGTACTGAATAACAAAGGGAAAAAGAGAAAGATAAAAACAATCTTAAAAGCTTTTCAAAACCATCAAATTCCTAAAGAAGACGACATTTGCTTTAGAGTGGTTTTAACGGGAAAGAAAGCATGAAAGAACAGATTTCTTCACTAATTCCCAAATTATAGGATGGCCCTGGGGATGACTGAGATGTGATTCAGTGCTTGTTGGACACTGATACCAACTGAGTGCCCTTAGCTCTGCTGGTGAGGACAAAAGAGATGGTCAGTGGGGAGCAGGAGGGTGGGAGATGTCCCCTGGTCCCCCTACACTCCAGGAACAGCACAGGGTAAGCAGACAGAAAATCAGGACCTGTATTGCATAGCAAATCATAATCTTGGAGGCAAAGGCCATAGGATTCTGTCCAGATGGAAGAGAAGCAGCAGTCACAGGCTCAGAGAGACCACAACTGCTTTCTGCAATGCATAAATGTCACACGGTGCTTAAAATACTTGATCAGGCTCGTCCAGCCAGCCTGGCTCTGGCAATAAACACACTGTTCTGCTTTTTAATGTGTTTCCCTCAAACGATGCTCTAGCAACCAACTGTGTTCAAAAAAGCCCAGCAGTTGCAGTTCAAGATTTATTTTAACTTTGCAGAAAAAACAAAACCTCAGAATCAAAACAAAAGGAGCCAGAAGGGACTGTGGGAAACTTTTTCCTAGATAAACGTGAAGTTAGATTATTAGGCTCTTTCCACCCTGCCAGGGCTGCCGGGACGCCACCAGGAGAGGATGGAGGATGTGTGGTCTAATGACTAACAGGGCCGGAGGAGTCTGAGCCCGGACATTACCCACACACAGCAGCACCTCAGGCAAATCGCTAATTGCCTGTGACTTATTCCCATTTATCCGGGGGGCAGCAGCTCTCTCCCGGGAATGCGGTGAGCGTTTAATCAATTAGGGCTTGATTGCCGCTTTGAAATCCTGGCTTCCAAAACATGCGGGGTAATTGCAGAAAGTCCTTTATTATTCCCAGCAGCAGGGACCAGTCCGTGTTTGCACACATGGATCAGACCCTCCCCAAGGCTGGCTGGTCCCCTCTGCCCATCTGGGTAACCTGCTGAGCTGGTGGATCGTGGCTGGGACAGAGGGCTGTGCTGCCCATCACTGGCTGGAGCTGGCTTTGAACCCCCCCAGATGGAGCTGTGAGAGGTGGATCAGAGGCAAGCTGGGCACAGGCAGCCAGAGAACCGTGGCACTCTTTACCCTGATGGGAGAGGACAGCCAGTTTGTACCTCCATCCCTGACGGGTGGCACTGGGAAGAAGAAAGGGGCTTGCCTTGGAAATGGAGAGAAGATGGAGAGGGAGATGGAGATGGAGATAAGGGAGGTGAAATGGAGCAGGGTGACTATGACCAATGGAAAGATCAGTGCCCTTTAACTAAAGCCTGGCTCCACTCTGCAGACAGTCACTGCCAAAACTCCTCCGGATGAAGAGCCAGAGGCAGACAGGGAGCTGCCCTGTGCCCCTGGCAGCACCCACCCCCTCAGCTCCCCGCTGGGGGAAGCAGGACCACCCTCGGGGACCCTGGCTGCTGTCCCAGGCCCCAGAGGAGTGACACCATGTCCCCTGCAGTGTGACAGGACACAGTGCAGCCAGCACGCAGCCACGGGGCTGGAATGGGGTCGTCCGTCAGCTTTGTGGAAGGAAGCCAAGGGAAATTTTTTTAGGCGTCTCACACGAGAAGGAGGTTAACTTTCTTTACTAGATAAGGCATTTTCCATCTAAGTAGGACATTTCAAAATGTCCCATTCCCAAACAAGCCTTTCTAGGAGGCCTGAGCAAAAAACAACGTCAGAAGTCATTGGTTTGAGCTCCTCCTGCCTCTGTTTTGACCCCCCACCCCAGCCTCGCTTCCCTCTTTGCCTTCTTTCAAGGAAAAAAGAAAAAAATGTTGAAATTGGAAGGCTGCCAGCAGGACTGAAATGTCATTTTCCAGCAGCCTTGGTGGCCACACCAAACCCTGCAGGGCCCTGGTGCAGAAGAGGTTGTGACCGGTGGGGACAGTCCTGTGGCACCACAGGGCTTGGTGGCTGCAGCCACCACAGGGCTCTGCTGGGGACTGAGGGGCTCTTGCAGGTGACACCGAGTGGGCTGGCTTTTCTACAGAGCCAGGGGAGTCAGGGGGACTGGGAGCACTCTGGGGCCACCCTCCTCTTCCACTGGGGGTTGCTCACTCTCAAGGTGTTGGAAGAGAGCTGATGGCTCCAGAGGCTCCAGATCCTGTTTCCTCTCTAGTTTTGTGCCATTTGCTGTTGAAATCAGTGACCTTGGCTATTGTTTCCCTTCTTCTGTGTGGCTGTCACCCACCTTTAACTCTGGCACCCAGGTGCCCAATCTGCCTGGGCAGATTGGGAAATGCTCAAGGAGGAGGACCCGTCTATCTACTACAAGATGTCCTGTGGGACATTTTGCCATGGCCCACCGTGTCCAGAGGGCACAGCCAGGTTTAGAGCCCGTGCTGGTGACTCAGCCACAGAATCACTGTGGCTGAAGCTCTCGCTGTGCTCTGCGTCGAAGCGAGGAGCCGGTGACAGGAGGTGACAGGAGGTGGCAGAAGTCTCCAGGCCTGACAGCATCCACACTTCATCACACATGGCTTGGGGTTGGTGTAAATCCACCTTCCCCAGGAAGCTGTTGAGCCAGGAAAAGTTGTGCCTCCTGAGCGCAGGGATAAAGCCTGGCTCCTTGCAGACAAGGCAAGGAGATGTGGTAGAGCTCCAGTGAAGCAAACACCCTGATGCTGCTGGAGGTTTTATGGCAGTGACAACTCTTAGGCTGACAGGAGGTGCCAAAACTGTGTGTGTGCCTTTGAAATGCCATAAAAGACATTCTCCACCTTTGCTGGGCAAGATGCATGAGCACAACCACTTCTCTACTGCAGTGCAGTCTTTGTGGCAAGCCTTGCTCCTGCTGACATCTGCCAAAAGCCTTGTGAGACAACCTCTGGGGTCAGCCATGGCAGGGGGAGTCCTTGGAGGCTCCATCACCTCAGTCCTTGGCCTATGCCAGTGTAAGAGCAGGGAGAAGCTGGTCCAAGTCTCCTGGGGAACTGCAGCAGCTCTCTGGGGAGCACAGAGCAGAGAAATGCCACTGATTCGTGTTTCCTAATGACTGGCATTGCCACACAACTGAAAAAAGGGGAAGTGGAACCATGTAGAGGCTGTCTCAATACCTTCTCCCCACCTTTCCTCTCCCCCCACTTGCTCTAGCTCATCCTAGGCTCTGTCTGTCGGGATTCACTTATTTCTCCCTCTTGCCAGGCTGTTTGTCATGGTGGGTGTTTTAGGATGGATTTCACTCCCTGTTAGCTTTAGCAATGAGTCCCCAAGGCTCAGAGGTACTTCTGCCAGCATTACTCTTTACTCCAGCAGCCAAGCAGGACCCCTTCTCAGCCAGGACCAGCAGCAGGAGCTGTCAGAGAGAAGCCCTGCTGTGCCCATTTTGTGCCATTCCCTCTTCCTCAATAGATGTCCTGCCAGAGCCCAGTATCCTGGCCTGCAGATGACTGGGGGACGCATGTGCTTCACTGTCCTGGGGAGAGAGACAGTTTCTGTGTGAGGGTGAAGGTATCTGGATTGCCTGGAAAACAACTGGGGGTTTGAATGAATCCATAGGAGCTCCCCCATACCTCCACAGGGCACAGGCCCCTCTGTACAGTGTCCCACAGCTTTGTGTCCCCGTGCTCGTGCACTCTGGGATGTTCACCAGGCTACAGACTGAACTGAAACACCTTTAAAAGCCTCTATGGGGTGTCACTCTAAGCAGAATCACAGTCTGTGGGATGAGAGAGCCCAAGTCCTGGCTTGTCATCCTCCCCTGTAGGGAGCAGACAACAGAGGTTCGACAAAGTGGTGAGGAAAAGCCCCCCGACCAATCCCAAGGCAGTGAACGATGTTATTTTCCATCAGGAAATGTGCTGCCAGCCTGCTAACCAGAGGAGAGGACATTTGCCAGCCACAGTGCCACCCATGGGGCTGTCACCCCATGCTGCAGGCGTGCTCTCCCAGCTGGCACTGAAAGCCATGTCCTGCCCCCTTGGATAACCCGCCTGGGATGGGCCAGGCTCCACTGTGATCCCACCAGGAGATACTGTGGGGAGGAGCCCCCTGCCTCGCTGGGAAGAGACTGTGTTCCCACAGTGCCCAAGCCAGCACTGTAAAGCCACTCCTCAGGGAACATTCATAATTTAGGAATAAACTGGAGCCTCTATTGTGTTCTGAGCAGGCTGTTGTATTTACTTATCATGACAATGTCTGAGCCCCTTCCGGCAATGCACTCGCCTGCCTGATGGATGTTTGGCACGTTCTCTTGTCCTGTCCCCAAAAAGAGGAGGGACAATTGCTTGGGCAGCAGGAGACACTCGCTTGGGTGCTGGAGACTCATCTCAGATAATGAGATAATCATAAAACAGGCCTTTGGAGTAAGGTCTAAACCCTAAGTAGTCATGAACAACAGACACTCGTGGCCCGTTGAAAGCTTAGAAATACAAACCCTTGAAGAAAGAAGGGTTGCTAATTAATTTGGAATATCTCTGCAATCTGAGATATGTTAAACCCACTGGGACCAACTTCTCCTCTTCGGTTTTCCTCAGTCATTCCTGGAACTGGTCTGGGATAGCTTTTCTTGGACAGGCCTGTGTGCCAGCACCCCTGTCCCAGAGTGCACATGTGACTCACTTCTTCAGTTTTGGTTGAGGCACCCAGGAGTAGACACTGTGCTCAAAGTTCACATCTCTCACTAATACCAGATAGATTTGCTGTGAAAACTAAGAGTGAGGTGAAAATGCTGATGCTCATCTTCTGTTGCAGACAAAGGGGTGATGGCACACAGCACAGTTCAGGAGCAACACCCTGAAGCTGTGAACACATGAAGAGACAGGGATTAAGAGGGAGATATCCTTACCTTCCTGCCAGCTAAACTGAGGGGCTGCGACTCCTATGGGAAGTGTTTAACAAAGAAGGAAAGAGTGATTGAAATGCAATTCAGTCTGCTTTCGGCATCTTTCATGAAACCAACACATTAAGAGATCCCTTCTGAGAAGCCTTGAGATGGGATGACCCGAAGCTGGATGATTTACAGGAACCCAGAGCGTGTGGCACAGTCTCTCCATTGCCTGGATGAAGGGAACAGCTTAGTCACTGTGAGGGGAACCATCCACGGGGAGATGAAACCTTCACCTCCTGTTGCAACAGAGGAGTTGTTGTTTCTAACTTGCCCACCACTTATGTCACCCACTTCCCAGCAAACTCTCAGTGTCACTGAGTCACACCACTGGTGTCCCTGCCGGGAGGTGCCCAAAAATGAATATCTCACAGGGAACGTTGCAAATACCTTGGCTGAGCAGGCGCTGCAGTGCAAGGGAGAACACATTCATGGGGGATGATATCTGGGGAGTGCTGCAGCCTCTCTCTGAAACTGCAGCTCTTCATAAGAAGCAGAAAGGTCCTCCAGAGGCTTGACTCAGTGGCCATGAGGCAAATGCCTTTCATCAGAGGCCAACTGAGAATTCTCACAAGATCAAAGGAGACTCAATGCTGATCCCAGTGGGTTTTCACTCAGGGGTTAGAGGTCTGGGGTTAGTTTTGCAGAGGGGTTAAGGTGTTCCTTCTGTGCAGGAGCGAAGAGTGGGGCCATCCTGTCAAAGTCTTGCTGGCAGCAGCACCCTCATATCCAAGATTTTGAGAATTAATGTCTGAGAGTGAAGGGATTTAAACCATCATTTTCCACCCCGTGTGACTGGGCCGTGACACACAGCGGGTCAGAAGAGATGATCTCATTCCCTCCTGCTGCAGCTGTTCCGCTTGACATAGATAAATTAAGTATTGATGCAAGTATTGATTACTGTTGTGCTGCGTATTGGAAAACTTAACCTCATCCTTTCGTGGACGTTTTTCCATCTCACTATAATTAGGTGCCCAGGCAGATACTCTTCCTGCTGAGGAGCTGAGGGTGGGCTTTGAGGGTGGGCTTTCACCGTGTCCTGTGGGTCTAGCCCAGGCCTGGTTGGCAAGGCAGGAGGAGGAGCCCCCACTGCCTCGGTGAGCAGAGGACAAGCTGTGGCTGGCAGTGACAGCAGTGCCACCAGCAGAGCCCACAGCTGAGGGCTGCAGCTGCTGGCTTGTGTTTAGGGGCTGTGCTGGGAGAAAGCAGTGAGTGGCTGGGACTGGGAAGGCCTCAAGGAGGATGTTTCTAAGGAGAAGATGTGGTCTGCAGGCATGTTTTGAAAATATCTTAATGCTTTTACATTTTGGAAGCTGTTCATGGGCAGGATGCAAACAAAATAGAGCCAAAGAGTCCTACAAATACTAAAACTCCAAAACCCAAAAAGAACAAAACTGTTCTTCCCACTCTGTGGTTTCATCTATATCCTTTTCAGATTTTGCTGTGAAGCACAAGGGTAATACAGGTCTTACAGCAGAGACATTTTCAGCAGAAACTGAGTAGTTTCTGTTAAAGTGACCTACAAATACGATGGCCTTATGTCTTTGAAGTAATGTTAAAGACAGAAGTATTTTCAGTAGAAATAGCTGAGGGGTCTTTTGAGCAGAAGGAGATTTTCCAATGAGACTGCTGTCAAGGTACACCTGGGTTGGAGGTGAATCTGCCTGGACCACTCCCAAAGCATAACAGCAATCTGCCCTGTGCTTCTGACCTGGGGCCATTGATAATCTCTGGGCTTCTTGAGATAAGTCATGGGGCTGTGTCCCAGTGCTATTCACTGGCACAGGGTGCATTTCTTCAGGAATAGGGAGGGAAGAATAGGTCAGACAAGAACTGTCACATGTTATTCACAAACAGAGAAAACAAAACTTAAATAGGAAAGGTTTTTGTAACATCATGTAAGCTAAAGCTCATCGGTCTGTCAATAAAGTCATCCCTGAGTAATTGCTGGCACCAAGGGAGCCAGACCAAACATTTTACGCTTTATCAGCCTCTCTTTAGGGTGAATATTTGCACATGGTAGAGCTTTTTTCTTCCCATTTTTTTTAACCTTTCCCGAAATCAACTGAGAAGTGCGTGATTTCTCACTGAAAACGTCACTGGTTTCTGCAACTCTGCCAGAATCAATAGATTCCAGCAATGCCTTTGATGTGGAGATGTGTTCGTGAAGCAAACTCACCGCAGCCTGTTTTTAATGCTTTCGGTGTGTGTGCTCTCACAGGGGAAGAGTAGAGAGAGGGAGGTGAAACAAGAACACAAAATGCATTTTACATGACACCTTATCCCACACAGAAGCAGAGAAGCACTTAAAGCTCACAGCTCCTCTCTGGACGGTGCTCCTGTCAACAGTTTAAAGCAACATTGCCTAAAGTGGCATTTATCTTTGGGGCTCTCTATCAGATTCCTTTCTGAATTTGCTACAAGCGTGTTCTGCACTGTTTATGCCATACATGGTTAAAGAGAATCTCTGTTGCTTCTCCACAGGTTACAGCAAGGTCAAGACTGAGCATTGTACATCCTTTTGTGTCCTAAATATCGGACACTTAATCCCAAAGGCTCTGTCCCAGAGGTGGAAATGCACCTACAAGAACACCTTCTCTCCAGTCTGCCTGTGACGTTACCCCTGAGCACAGAACCCAGCAGCCACGTGGGATGTCAGGCAGAAATGAGCCAGTTTCTTCCTGCTTTGGGTTTAGGTTCAAAGCTTGGTGAGAAAGGATTTATCCTTGTGCTGAGCTGTCCCAGGGAGTTCTGATACAGAGTAAACAACCAGACCCTAGAGTGACCAGAGTGGTGGTCCCAGCTCTGGCCAGGGGCCACAGACGCTGCCACTGTCAACTCACAGCCAATGCAGCTAAAATTCCCCGAGCTGTACAGGTTTGTTTGGTTAGCTGGGCATTTTGAGAACAATCCCACAGTCCTTACACATGATTAATGTGCAATGCATTAAAATCAGAAGGCAAATCTCTGCTGCCTTAGGCTCATCACTTGGTCCATGTTGGCTTACCTAAGATGGCTGAGAGAGATGTTGTGGTTTAGGTGTTCAGTAGTTTCTTTCCTCCTGCCCATCAGGCAAAAATTAGGGCCTTGGTGAGCACCATCAACCATTTCATTTGCTTCAGGTTGCTCCAAGCCCCATCCAACCTGCCCTCAAACACTTCCCGGGATGGGGCATCAACAAATTCTCTGGGCAACCTGTTCCAGTGCCTCACCATCCTCACAGTAAAAATTTCCTCCCAGTATCTCAGCTAACACTACTCTCTTTTAGTTTAAAGTCATTTCCCCTTGGTCCTGTCACTACAAACCCTTTCAAACAGCTCCTCTGCAACTCTCTTGCAGCTCCTTCAGGCACTGCAAGGCTGCAATTAGGGCATCCCAAAGCCTTCCTTTTCCAGGCTAAACAACTCCATCTCTCTCATCCTTTCCTCATAGGAGAGCTCCTCCATCCCTCTGATCATCTTCATGTTCCTCCTCTGGGCTCGCTCCAGGTCATTGTCCTTCTTTGTGCTGAGGACTCCAGAGCTGGAGTGGCAGAAATTAAAGTTATGATCCTCCAGTTGCTGAGACAGAGGAATGACCCCTATTTACAGAAGACCTAAAGCCAGAAATCAAGAGAAAAGGAAAAGCATGGTAGAAAGCCTGCTTGTTCCTCAGCTCTCAGAGCTTCTCCACATCCTTGAGAGAACATGAGAGCTTGATTGATTCCTGCAACTGCAGGCAAGGAGGTGGCCAAGGAAAATGATAAATACCTCTGACTCTAGTTGGTGAGCAGTCGTGGTTTGTACCTCATGAAATTCAGGAGTCTGACAAACAGAGGCTCCTTTGCTGTTTGGGGCACACAAACAGCTGTTTGAGAGAAGAAACATGTCTGCATGAGCCTGTCATCAAAGTCACCCCTAGATTTTTGGGAATTTCTGGTGGTAGAATCCCTTCTGTTCCACAGCTGTCTGAACAAGGCTGAGTGCAAAGTCACACCCCTCTATTCCATACAGATGCCAATAAATCTGATACAGAAGGCAAAATTAATGCCTGGCTAACTAAATTAACTTTTTCTTTTCACCTGTGCACCCAGGAGAAAAATCAAGACCTGTACTGTCTATTTTATCATGTCATGGTTTTGTAACACTGGAGAAAATTAATGTTCAGTAAAGCAGGGACAAGCCTGTGAACAACTTCATGGATACATGGTTATGTTCTGGGCTGGTTAGGGCGGTGTAAGTCAAGAGGCAGCATTACCACTGGTGGCACATCTCCAGTGCTGATCTGACACACATTTTGTATTCACTCCAAGGCAAGAATGAGCAAAAAGTGTCTGGAGCCATTGGCCAAACAGCAAATGAGCTCAGACATCCCCGCTCCATACCCATTCGCAGAGGAAAACATTTCCAACAATTCCAGTTATTCACCCCTGCGCAGCAGGCTCCAAAATAGAATAATCACAGGATCGTTAAGGTTGGAAAAGACCTCCAAGATCATGGAGTCCAACCTTTGATCAATCACCACCTTGTCAACTAAACCACAGCACTAAGTGCCACATCCAGTCGTTTTTTGAACCCTTCCAGGGATAAATCTTGTAAGAGCCATTGAAACGTGTCAGTGGGCAGTTAACAGGCACTAACAAAATGGAGTGACTTATTTTGCATTTAACAATTAGGATAGCTTTTAATCCACACACGTCTTGGATGGGGAGGAATAGCAGCCTTTCTGCTACGTGAGCCATCTCACAGGCGTTCTCTCAGCCCTTTGAAACATCTCTGTGCACACTGGTGGGTGTTTAATTGTGCCGAGCGGGACGCACAGTGAGACACGTCTCCATTGAACACAGGGTCACTTCTGAAGGGGCTGCATTTTTTAAATCTTTCCCTGACCACAGCAGACATTTAAGGGCTGTGAGAACTTCCTTTGCTACTCGTGTGCCCCGTAAGGACACACTTTTGAAATAACAACTGCAGGGGAGAATTACCCCCACCAACAGCCTTATCCCACCCACACTCCTTCCTCCTGCCCTGCTGGGGCCCTTTTTGGTAACTGATTTTGCTACTTCACCCTCCAGAAAAGCCAGGGCTGTGTTTTACTGCAAAGCCTGTGGGTGCACGAGTGCATGAGCACAACTAAAGGGGCTTTTTTCTGGTGGGAACTCAGAGTAAGATGGGTGCAAAAGCTGCTCATCCACGTGTTGCTCGGGGCTTGTGGGAAGGAGAGCGGTGGGAATCAGCTAACAGAACGGAGGGATGAATGCACATGTCCACGCTCCCTGGAAATCCCCTGGCTGACAGGACAGCCTGCCTAGGGAAGAGTTAAAAGCAGAGCTCTGGAAAGTTTGGCCAGATGACTTCCTGATGGAGTTTATACAAGTATAGTGTGCGCAGGGACATATGTGCCTACGTGCCACTTCTCCCGGAGCAGCCTGAGCCGAGCAGAGGGAGGAAAAAAATAATAAAAACATCACAGATGGGTCCAGGCTGAAAACAACCATCTGATGAATGTGCAGGGTCATCACACTCCTCACATTACCAACCTGCCAGACAAATCCGTGTGCTGCCTGCTCTGCTATGTAGCCCCCTTGCCACAGAACAAGAGGGCAGGGGCAGGGGTGAGGCAGGGCAGGGAGGAGACAAAAGAGGACATTAGCAGGAGGAATTCACAGTATCCCAAACCAGCTGCCACTCCCTCAGCTCTCAGGACATTCCCAGCAGCCAGGGAAATACTGCAGTCATCTGCAGTCACTGGCATGCCAGGGTGATGCAGGAGTGATGCAGAGCTGATGCCAGGGAGATTCCAGGGAGGCCCTGGCACAGTGCCGGGGTGATGGCTGCAGGCAGGAGGTCTGATGGAATGCAGCTCCATACCTGCAGATGCTGGTCTCATAAGACCCAGCCTAGATAGAGGGATCAGTGAAACACAAACACGAGCTTGTTGGCATGGATTGTACAAACCCGGGCAGGATTTTGGTACTCAAACTATCCCCTGCCCCTGTGCTGTCTACGTGGAAAACCCTCAGGGTTACATTAATACACTCACATGCATGTCCTGCTGTGGAGCTGTGACAGCCAGAGCTGCTAATCCTGAGGGTAATGGGCTTGCTTAGGTGCAGGAGCTGAATTCCCACTGCTGTGTGCTGAGAGGGAGCTCTCTCTGGCCTCCCAAAAGAGAGGAGTGGGGGACAAGCCAAGGATTGAACAGAGCTGCCTGCTTGATCTTCTGTGGGCAGATCAGTAAGAAGGCAAACTCCATACTACTCTCATTTAGCAGTAAATCAACCTTCCTCTCAATTATAGAGCACGTTTGCCTCCTCCTGCTCCTTCAGAGCAGGGTGAGAGGGCACCATGTGCGAAAGGATTAAGCAGCAGTCCCTTTAGGGATGCTTCGTCAGTGAACCCGTGCTTCTCCTTACATTCTTCCAACCTGCTGTCATTTGATAATCTTGTGGAAGGGCTTGCAGGTTTGTGCTGCCTCAGAAATTCCTGCTTGTTCACTGCAGCTGTACTCAGAGGGGATTCTCTGAGCACAGCAAGACCACAGCTAATTGCATCAGAAGGTCAGGAGGAAGGTCTGCTAAACTGCTCCTGCTGCAAACCCCACCTGCATTCTCAGAGTCCAGCCAGGTTGCTTACAGAGCCATCATTAGCACTGAAAAGTAAAGAGCTGCAGAGAGAGTTTGCACAAGGTAGAGCAGAAATAAATTTAAAAAAACAAGCAAACTTTCTTCCCAATAGTTGAGCTGACTTTGCAAAGCAAGGCTTGCAAATATTAGAAATTGGCCATATATATAAAATAAAAATTTTATTCATTGATTTCTTGTAGGTCGAAATACTAACACTGAATACTGTCTTTTGACCTCACAGATTCCAAAAGTCATGTTATTTTATTTAGCTGGTCTCATTTTATTTTTTATTAAGTCCAAAAACTTACCTTTGTTTGGAGCAACAACAGATCCTAAATTCTTGAGTGCAGTTTTCTGGAAGGTAGTTTTGAATTTTGACTTCCTCTGTTGATTTTCTGGGTATTCCCATCTTTACATTCCTATCAAAGACCTCTGTCATTTGCATCTTATTTCTCTAATGCCCGAAGCAAAAGAAACTTGTTGTGCTACAACCTATAATCCAGATAGGGAAATCAGGAGGAATATATTTTACATTTTGCAACCTTCCAGTACCCAAAGAGAGGCTACAGATAAAGGGATAGTTTTGACAAGGGCATGGGGGAATGGCTTCAAACTGAGACTATGTTTAGATTGAATATTAGGAAGAAATTCTTTGCTGTGAGGGTAGTAAGGCACTGGGAAAGGTTGCCCTGGAAGCTGTGGATGCCCCATCCCTGGAAGTGTCCAAGGACAGGTTGGATGGGTCTTGGAGCAACCTGGGAGAGTGGAAGGTGTCCCTGCTCATGGCAGGGGTTTGGAACTGGGTGATCTTTAAGATCCTTTCCGACCCAAACCATTCTATGATTCTGTGATTCTTCTCTGCTTCTCTGGTAGCAAGAAGCCTGCTGAAGGTGAGGTCAGGGAGTTGAGTTTTGCAGTGGCAGATTCAGAGCTTTATTTCCTACCTCTTTGCATTTCACCCTCTCTACAGATACAGGCTCAAACCTGGCTGAGCTGTATCAGGATGAAACCAGATAGTGGAAAAGAAGTGATTCCATCTCAGTGCAAGCGTTTCACACTGGATTGTCTCCCACTTGAGCTGACGTGTTAAACAGGGCTGTTTACCAGCCTGTGGTAAACTCCATTTACACTGGGTACACAGCCTGCATTGCTCTGCAGGCAGGACTGTCCCTGCTCCTGGGTGGCTGCCTGAACCCAGTCTGAGAGCACAGAGCAGGGTTCAGACTCCCTACCTGGATGGCAGACGTCTGATGCCAGCCACTACAGAAGTGCCCCTGTTTGGGTGGGAAGGACAGGCAGCACGAAACCCTCTGGGGATTCATACCAGATTTGTTCCAAAACCAAAGAGTCAAACCCACCTTTCCTGAGAAACAAGCTCCCTTCTCAAAAGAAAAAAAAAAAAAAAAAAAAAAAAAAAAAAAAAAAAAAGAGTAATTTAAGGTCAAATACTTTTACCCTAAGCAACATTAAATGAAGAATGGCAAAATTTGGTTGCCATCCTGTGTGGTTTACCAGCAGTGCCTGGATTTGGACTTGGGGGAGGACTGAAGCATCACAGCACTGCCTGGCAGCTGTGTGACATCAGGTCACAGTACATGGGAGAATGCCACACAGAAAAGGTCATTCCCTGGGCTCCAACCCAGCCTGTCCCACTTGGAAAGCGGGTTCTGCCCTGGGCAGTGGTTTGTTCTGGAAAATGTCTTCTCAGGCTCAGGTTCTGTCACCCGAGCCCCCGACAGTGGCTGATGCCAGGCAGGGAAGCTCTGGGCACGCAGAGGTGGTAGGGAAAAAGAGACATGTCTAAAGGAAGGGGTCATTTCTTAGAAAGAGAAGAGGAACAGGGCACTCTGGGGCTGGCCAGCCAGTACTGGGTGTTTCACAAACACCTGAACTGAAGTGGCAGCTGAGAGTTGCCCAGAAATGAGCTTGACCCTCTTAGCACAGCCATGACCTCCTTTGCAGGACAACTTCTCCCTCTCTTTCTTCTTTTTGGAGTCTTTCCTGAGCTGCTGCAAGCTAAACACAGATCCTCAGGGGCTGGCAGATGCCATCACTGCCTGGCATTGCCCCAAAGATGTAACCTGTCATATCTGTGTCCTCCTCCCAGTACAAATTGCTGTGGTCAGCATGGGATAAAGCAGGTGCCAGCTCTCCATGAGACAGATCTGTGTCCCTTGCCCATCCACCATCCCCTTTGCAGCTACAGCAGTGAGGCTGCTTCCTGCCCAGCCCCACAAAGCCCTGGGCAATGGTGCCAGTGTGATCCCCAAAGTGTGGCAGTGGGGCATGTGCCAGCATTGCCAACCCAGAATGGTCTCACACAGCCCTGAAGTGAAAACCAACCTCCTTAGCAGGAGCTGTTCTTGGTTTTGCAGGAGATATCCAGGAACCCTCTGGCACCCGCAGCCACTGGGAGCAGAGCTGGTGTTCCCTGGTGGTGCTGCACTGTGCCTTGCTCTCCCTTCCATCCAAACACTGGTATCCAGAAGAGTTTTTTCCCCGTCTCAGAGGGATTCTGCCCTGCCTGATTTGTTATTTTTGTGTCATCAGAGTCTTACTAAGGGATTCTATCCAAGCTAGGCTCTGGCTATCTCCATTCAGTGAAATACCTACCAGTTTGGACGCTTGTAGACCTCATAATCTTGCTGTTGAGGCACGTTGAAAAGGGAAGCACATCCCAAATTCCCCTAGTTTTGGGGCATAACTGAGCTAGTGTGGCCAGCAATGAAGTCTGGTACATCCAAGGAGTGGTGTGGTTCAGTGCTCAAGCTGTAACATTCAAAGCCTGGCTTAGGGCAGGTTAAGGAAATGCAGCCACCAAACCTCTGGCACTGTCCATCTTTAAAAATGCCCTGTGACTTTCTCCCCACACATGGTGCAGGACAGGCACTTGCACCTGTTAGTGAGGCAGAGAGGGAGGGCATTTGGGCTTCTCACAGGGACACATTTCTCACCCATTTGGTGCCCATGGAAAAGGTGATGTCCTCTCAGGGTGCCAGGCTCAGAGACCAAGCCATCAAGAAAACCCATTGTCAAGTGCTGGGACCCTAAAATGAGGTATCAGCTCTATCTGGGCCATGCAGTCTAGCACCTGCTTTCACACACAAGCACCTTGCACATCCCCTTCCACCTCTGCTCATGCAGGCACTGTGGCCAGCACAGCACCTTCATCCCAGCATCCCAAATACAGCTGCCTTCCTTCCCCATGCAGGCACTCAGTTTGGGATCCTTGGCTCAAAGCTTAGGCTGCTCGAGCTGGGCTGCAAAGTCCCACCTCTGCTGAATTCAGTGGCAGCTTTACCTTTGATTTCAACGGGAAGTTAATTCTGCCCTACATGGTGATAATTTGCAGCTTGGCTGTGGCCTTGCAGAGCATTGGCAGAGCCCACCTCCATTCTCATCCCCATCCTGCTCTGACAAGCAATCATTCTCATGCCTCAGTTTCCCCCTCTATATCTAAAAGGAAAGTCAAGTTGAAAATGCACCTTCCCCTTCCTTATGAAGTTCTTTGATACAGAGATCTAAAGTACAACACGAGAGCCAACGCTGACCTTCACTTTCCTTTACTGTGTCAGACCCATTTAGTGCCTATTTATGGCAACCTGGTCATTAGCACTACAAGAACAAATTCAGCACAAAGAAAGCTTTAAACCACAGAACTGGGGTGTGCCAGGCTGTCAGAACACCATTGTACACTACTTTCCTCCTTTCCCTATTAAAAGACAAAAGCTGCATTTGATGATTGAAGACACAGAAACCAGAATAGCAACAGGAGCTCCTCCTGCAAAAAAGGAATTCCTCATTTCCTACACCCGACATTCCTCCTTTCCTCTGCACTGCTTGGTCCCCTTGGAGCTCTTCACAAAGGGATCAGAGCAGGACTTCTCCCCAGCTTTCTGTTTACCCCTTTCAGCCCCTCAAGCCAGAGCTGGGCTAAGCCACTCCAGCAGTGTCAGAAGAGCTTCTGATGTGCACATTTTTTTGCTGCTTTGTTTTCAGATAAACAAGAGACTAGGCAGATGATGTGAGATGTGGACAGCCTCTTTGTCAGGCAGGGAGCTGCTGCCACTTGCTGGCATCCCACCATGTACAAGTGAAAAGGCTTTTCCCTCTGCATTTCTTCCCATGGAAGATTTCAAGGGTGAAAACTCATTGGAAGGAGGTGATGCACCTCCTCCTCAGCCAGGAGGGATTTTTCATTTATGATTTCAGGTTCTCTCATAGCTCTCTTAACACCTCTGGGCCTTACTATTGCTCATTTCCTTTTTTCTCTCTGTCTCTCTTCCTGGAGCAGAGCTGCTCAGTTCTGGCTCTAGAGCAGGGGAAGACGAGATGCCTTTGCCTCGCTGGAACTCACAGGCAGTGAGAACACCTGAGTTAACCAGATCTTTCATGACTTTCCTTCTGAATTAAAATCAGGCCGGATGGGATATTTATGTTCAGATGTGGACAACAGTGAGGTTGCCTCAGAAAGACAAAGTACCTAAGAATCCTATTGTGAAAACAACATCCTGATGGGCTTAGTTTTAATGAAAACAGTTGTGACAGCAGCTTGGTATTCCATGAAAACATGCACAGGCACCCACTACTGTATATATTAATAGTCACTACCTCATTTTGTGTCTTCCATTCCATTCCAATTCAAAATGCCCATCTGGCCTACACTGCCAACAAAGAGCAAACCAACTTCAGTCTTGATCATTCCTGGGGATGTACTCACAACACTGTGTATGACATGGATTTAGGAATATTTTCCAGCTTGGATATGATAGAAGTGGATGTCCATCCCTTCCTCAAAGAGGCAGTATGTTGAGCAAGTAGATGCAGCAATGAGGGAAATAGAAAACTGCAGAATAAGACCAGATCTTACAAGCTGAGCACTTTGTGAGGTGTCACACTCTGTGGATGCTTGGAGGATGCTGTGCAGTCCAAAAGGATCTCTTTTGTCCCCCATATTTCCTGGAAAAAGAGGCTTAGAGATATTTTATGGTTGACACAGATAAGCTGTAAGGAGGGGGTTCATTCCTCCCAGAAAGTGCACCACACAATGACAGGGGAACACCTTTCTGCCCAGGAGGTGAAACTGTGCTGTGGGTCACGTCAGCACAAGGCAATGCCATCCTGAGAAAGCTCTGTTTGTTTGTTGACTGTCAGTTTAGCTGGAGATAAGATAAAGCTTAGTTAATGCAGTGCAGTTATGCTTTCGAGGTTAAATTCTTAACACAGAGATAAAAATTATTACCAAAAGTCACAGGCTGACTCCAACAGAAGCCAAGAGAACAGGGAGCATTTTAACCATTGACTCAAAGGCACCTTTTTTACAAAACCAACCTTATTAGTGAGTTGCTATCAGCTCCATGCTCACAGCCTCCATTGCTTGCCTGGGAAAAGCCCCAAAAGCAATCTCTCAAACATGCCCTTTTATGACCCCAGGTATCTATTTTCTACACTCATTTGCAAATATCCTGCAACGTGTGGTCAGAAAGAGATCAGATGGATGGACCCAATGATCTTAAAGGTCTTTTCCAGCCCAAATGATTCTCTAATTTTATGATTCTATATTGGAGCTGGCCTTTTATCATTGGGAAAATGCCAACTCATTTACATGAATGTTCACGGAATAACAGTGACTGTGCAAACATCTTACCAGAAGCCTTTAGGGTCACAGTCATCTATAAATAGGAGTCAGCGGCAACCTCATTCTTACCAGAAAAACTTACCAAAACCTCTATATCTTCCAAGCAGATTCTGATCAAACAACTTAATGCATCACAATTAGGGCTTCTTGCCTTTCACACTATTTACAAACACAATGCCACCCTCTGGGTCACAGCAAATAATTCCCCTCCCTATTCTACTGATCAACTTAATTCCCCATGAACCCAGAATCCAATTCTTTCCAAAGCCTTTTTAGGTGTCAAATACCTGCCTGGTTATACCACTACAGCTGCCAAAGCTTTTGGATGGTTTAGTGGCAGCCAAATGGGAAAGAAATGGACTGAAACAGGGATGGTGGCTGAGGGAGAGAATAATTCTCAGCAGGAGGGGTGACCAACTCAAGCTCCTCAAAACACCTCTGGAAACAGGGCTAAATAACAAAAAGGTACCCTGGAGTTTGAAAACACCTTCAAGTTTATGAACTAAAGTAGCAACATGAGGGAGAAGAAGGGAGGTGGAGTAACTGAAGGCAGAAGCAGTTGTTGAGCTCTTTTCCAAATGAAAGCAAAGCCCAGAACCCAGGGCTGAGGACAGTGAGGCAAAAGGCAGCAGAAAGGAGACGAGCAAGAGCAGAGGCTGTGGCCAGGTGATGTCCAGAGCTACGGCCACAACGTCAATGGGAGCAAGGCCAAAATGACATTGAATCTGCAGAAGCATCATTAAAATAGCATCCCCCTGACTGAAACGCCACGAGTCTGAGGGTCAGCTGCAGGCCAGCTACTGCAGCCGAGTCAGGTGCTTCCCAGGGGACGTGTCCAGCTCATCCAACTGACCTGACTTTGGCTCTGTCCCTGGCTATTGCGCCCAGCGCTGCGTCCAGCCGTCCAGCAGGGCCGCAGCGCCTTTCGGCGGGACAGGGAGACCACTGGGACAGCAGATCTGGTGCCAGGGCCGTGGGTTAGGACCTGACAAACTGCCCCTGTTCTACCCTGGCTGCATTTATAGGTGAGGAACTGAGTGTGTCCCTCCAGGCAGGGAGGATGGGTATCCCAAGGAGAAAAAGTGTCTGGGAAGAGGAGAGCATTCCAAATGACCCAAGGAGTCTGTCCATGCTGCCTGTGGAGCTGGCCAAGGGAGCAGGAATGGTGGGTGGGAAGATAAAATGATCAGTTAAAACATTTGTATTACATGTGGAAGAGAAGATATGGGAGGGGAGATAAGTTATAGCGTGCTAAGATTGCAAATAGTAATTTCCATTTTCCTCTGTGACACGCACATTACCCCTTTCTGTATGTTTTCCTATGGAGACAAAGAAATTTTCCCCCCTCTCCCTGACTTTAATAACTTTTGAGATTATTGGCCAATTTTGACTGAATTTATTAAGAGGCAATGATATCAAAGATACCATTTGTGTAAGAGTTTGTCAGACCAGGCAAAGAAGAGAATTTTTCCTATTTGAGAGACCAATATAACCGCACCATTTTCTAAGCAACAGAGAATGCATGGATGCACAAGCCTCTGAAGGGGTGAGGAAGTAAAAGAGTGAGAGAGATGTCCAAACACCAGCAACAGCCCTGTCCAAGCTCATGTTGTTGTAGTATTGAGGCCAATCAAGCACTGAACACGCTGGTGCTGGTAAATTCTTTGGAAGGCATTCTATTTGCAATGCCAAAAAACACGCTCCCTTTTCCTTACATATGCATAACAGATTTCAGGTTTTGCCCTCAGGCTGGGTTGGTGCTTATGCTAAGGTTGGGGAAGCACCCTTAACCATCCACCTCTCTCGACCTCTTTCTTTCTCACTCCTGCACAGATTTGTGCACACGTGGATTCTCTGTTCCTTGGAAAATGGTGAGTTTACACTGGTCTCTCAAATAGGATAAATTCTCTTCTTTGTCTAGTCAGGGAAAATATGGGAATGAAATTTTCTTTGATATCCTTGCTTCTCACTGACTGCCCTTTCTCCCTGGGGGCAGAGCCGTCTCCTGCCCCCAAAGCACAAGTGACTTTGGTGTGGCTGCTCTCCTGCTTTTTGGATGTACATAGGCACTGCTAAAAACCAACCTGCATGAATCACCAGGATAGGAATGAAAAGCATAGCAGAATGATCATACTCCTGGTAGAGGGCCAAATGCTCACAGTGCAGAAGCCTGTGTGGGTTTGTTAGCCCACTAAAATAACATAACTCTTGCCCCACCAGCACATTCATATGTGGCTTCTGCCACAACAGGTCAGTGAAGATTTATTTACCAGGCCTGCAGCACAAAATGCTGGTTGGACCCTGCTGGGAATCTGCAGAAAAATGCAGTAAACAGCAACAAACTCTTTGGTGCTTCCCCTTTTGCTGAAAGAGAAGCCTCCAATGGTGGCTATAAATCTTTTGCTGCCACTTGCAGAGGGTATTTACTAATTACAGCATCAGCATGTCTTGTGCCAGTTGTAGGTCATCGGGATAGCCTAGAAAAGGAGCAGAAATAGTTTTGCAGCAAAGGCAGGCTCAGAGAACGAATGTCTCAGCACTGATCTCTCCACTGCTCTGGCAGCAGCACTAGGAAACTAAGGATCACAATGCAGAGAACAAGGATGTTAATTCTGCCTAAATAACAGACCGCGTTTCCTCTCCCCGGCTGTTCTCTAATTACACAGATTCCCGAATCAAAGAAACATTAAACAGTCTGCAAATGATTGCAGTGTTGATGTGTTGGCAGTCCAAACCATGACATATGGTTCTTCAGTTTGCCATCCTAGAGAACAGGCTCACGAGCAGCCCTCGTTACGCAAAGTTATGTTGTAAATAACAGAAAGAGGCCGGCTTTAGAAATGAGCTTGAGGTGACCTCCCTGAGCCCCACGAAAGACAGTCAGTGTGTCACAGAGCTGCTGCCAGCCTGGCCATAGGTCCCCAAACGTACCTCCCTTGAGGGGGAAGGAAGGTGAATCATACCCAGGCAGGATCCCAGCTCAGTCAATACCCACACACCAAGTGTGCACTCAGGTCACAAAGCCGAGATTTCGGCACCGACACCGGCTGGACACGCGCGTGCCACCAGCCCTGCTCTGGGACTGCTCCACAGCCCCTGAGCCCCCCTCCAGCAGGATCCAGACCTCAAGGCTCATCACCGGACCCCCGTCATGGACCTGGTGGAGTGAGGGATACCTGCGCACGCCAGGAGGGGAGAGGGGTGAGACACCAAACCGAGGGCTTTCAGCGCCTTCGCCCACTGCAGCCGCTGCAGGTTCGTCACTCCGCTCCCAGCCCAGGGGGTGAGCATTGCTCCCGGTGCCACAGGCCTTGGGCCATTCCCTACAGGGAGACTCTCGTTTCTCCTCCTCCTCCTCCTTCATGCTGCCCTTGTGTCAGAGACTGGGAAGATTGATGCCTTGAGACATTTTGGGATGCAGGTGTGCGGGGCGGGGGCAGGTGGGGCCTTGCCCTGGCGGGGCAGTGCCCTGCTCCTCACGGCCCAGCCCTCCGGAGCCTGTGCCCCAGCCCCACAGCAGAGCCAGGCGTGGGCACAGCAGAGGCAATGCTCCACACTCGCCCCTGGAGCCCCTGAGCCAGCTCCTGAGGGGGCAAATGACTGGAAGCCCCACCTGGGAGAAGGGCCCAAAAAGGCCAAGGGGTATTTAAGGCTGAACACGAGGCCATCAGGTTTCTCTAGACTCTACCTCTCCTTGGAGCCTCTATCCTGGCTGGAACCCAGGAGTTGGTAGCTATATCTGTGCTTTTCCATATCTTTTCTCTCTCTCTTTTTCTTCTTCTTCTAATTCCCTCTTCTTGGAATATTTTGGGTAACTTAACATCAAACAGGCTTAAAGTTTGCTAAGTTGAATGGGCCAAATTAATGCTGTGAGAAGTGTTTTATGTTGATTGAATGTTGTATTAATCCTTTTGCCAAACTTTGGTTGATTTTCTTAAGGTTGTCAGTAAAGTCTTTTGTGTTGTTTTGACCTCTTGAGAATATCTCATTGGTATTTCTCCTGTGTATCCAACTCAGAGTACATGAACCATTGTAAGCCCTTTTAAAAGGCTCATCAAGCTGGTTGACTGGAGCCTTACACCTTGCCTGAGCACTTCCTCCACTCCAGCAGTGCCTCACTTCCTACCTTTGCAACCTGACCCAGTGTCACCACCCCTACCTCAGCCCCTGCTCAGCCCCCCAGGCCACTCTCTATCCCCCAGGGACACCCCAGCACCAGTCCAGCAGAACCCCTGGGGACCAGACCTGTGCTCCTCCCAGGCAAGCAGAGAAGTGATTTTCCCTGTGCAGAGGTTAGGGACAGAGATGATTTATTTTCTCCTTGCCCTCAGGGATACAAAGTTCAGCTGCACAGAGCAGCATCCCCGCATCGAGCAGCTCAGGGCGTTGAGACCAAGATTTTGGCCCAGAAGACAGGTAACCCTGGCTCCCCTGCCTGCATCCTCAAACCACTCTCCTCCTGCCCCATCAGGACTGCAGGCAAGGAGGAGTGAGACCTCCACTGCTTCTGCCTTAAGATGATCCTTTTGAGCTTGTGGCTCAGAATGGATGATTTTTATGTGCTCAGCATCTGCTCTGGACACTGTGGTCTTCATTAGTCCAGAAAAGGCTAAATGGGCACAGTCCCTTTTCACTTGCCTGCCTTATTGCACACTGAAACCCCAGATTCTGGTGTGCTGAGGGGCTGTTGGTTGCCTTGGTCTCATCCTGCCTGTGTTTGGCCTTCAAATGGGCAAATGTAACTCTGGTAACGGAGTGCAGGAAAGCTCAGAGGGGCCACGGGAGCACTGTGCCTCTTCGGAAGGAGACACCAGATAAACAGGATTAAGGAATTTTGCATAGTTCAACCTGGCAGTTTCTGTGAAGAGGAAATGTATGCAGTGCCTGCAGCCCTGATTCAGAGGAGAAGCCTTTGAAATGCTTGCCAGGCAAAGTGCGTTAAGAGACAAGCTGCTTTTCCTCTGTAGCAGAGCGCAGTGCAGGGAACAGCTCTCCCTCTGTGGAGTCCACCCCACGCCAGGCACGGTCTGTGGTGCTTAGACAGATTTCAAGAGCCCTGGGAGCCAAGCAAAGCAGCCTGATTCTGAGTCACAGGCTGGTGCTGGTGCTGGGGCTGGAATTCAAACAGGGAGATCCCCTGCAAGATGTTCTGTTCTGGACCAGACTGAAAAATTTCACTAAGAATTGGTTTCCCAGGAAGACTTTAATTTTTTTCACCTTTTTTTTTTTTTTTTTTGGTGTTGTTGTTTTTGTTGAAAAGTGCCAAAAACGAAAATATTTGAAATGGGGCTGGTTTTATTTGTGTTTTTCTTTAGAGGAAGGGGTTGTATTTGGGGTTATCTCTAGAGAAAGTGTTTGTATTTTCAGATGTAACTGGCCCATCCTGACACCCGGTCTCACAGCAGCAGGTGTATTCTGCAGTGGTTTGTGGGAACACAGGTTTAGAGACTCTGCCCTCAGCAGTCTTGTCCCCCAGGAGGAGAGGATACACCTGAAACTCACCTCTGCTCTGGGACAAGAGAAGCTGCCAGTGTCCCTTGCCAAAACCAGAGCCTTTCATATCCTCTCCTCACTCCTGGTAATGGCACCAAATGATGAACACCGATTTTTGTGAGCTCTCTGTAAGCCAGCATACAGTGAAACCTGTGAAATCTGCTTGTTAAACCCAAAGGAGGATATTGGGAGAAAGGACAGGAGCACTGCAAAAATAAGTTGCTGCTGTGTTATCAGCTCCATGGAGTGCCATCCCAGCCTGTTCAGTGTCACTTGGCTGCCAGGTTCTTTGCCTTTGGTGGCTCTGTGTTTTTTGTCCCTCAGGTTTGGCTGGGGATGCAGCACAGAGCCAGGCTTGGGCACTTCAGTGATCTGGGGAGAGAGGGGAAGAGAAAATCAGGGCAGAAACCAGCACAGCCTAAGCATTCCCTGTGGCACAGGGACAAGAGCAGCATCCTTCAACCCACTGGGGTGGGACTGAGGCAGCCAGTGCAAGGGGGGTGGTGTAAGGTTTTGGAGATTTCCTGAGTGCCCAGGGTGCTCACAGAGGATTTGTCTGTGTCTCTACAAGCCAGGGAAGTGGGGCAGCCCTTGGGCAGCTGCCAGTGATGGAAAGTGAGGCTGGTGACCCTCAACAAGAGCTCCAGGCTGGGTAACCCTGTTCCATCTTTGCAAGAAGTCTGCACTCCTGAAGTATTATATTTCTAACAAAGTCCATCTAAAATGAAGAAAAATCTAAGCTTTCCATTAGTTTTTTTTTTTTTTTTAATTGTTATTTTTAGGGTTTGTTCAATTATTTAATTGCAGGTAGTGATTCAGAAAAGTTTCTTCAAAGTTGCTCTGGACAATGTTCTGTTAAAACTCCCACGCAAGGGGCACGCACCACTAGTGAATTATAAGGAACCGAGTGAGAAGTCATGTCTGGTTTCCCTGCCTCTAATCGGAATTTTCTCTCTTTCGCATCCCATCATATTTGTTCTACCCCTCAGGGTACTCCTGCCCTTGGATGAGGTTTTAGTGTGGCTGTTAAATCCTGTTTGGATGGGCTTCCAGAGAGCCCAGACAGCTGAAAACCTGGCTGCACAGAATGCAGGACAGGGCTGTTGGGACGCAGAGCAGGCATGGGGAGAAGCTGCTTCTCCAGGCGAGGTCTCAGCTGTGTTGTGCAGGTTTCCAGAGCAGCCCAGCCCTTCCCTGCTCTGCTGGGCTTGGGGGGCTGTGGGAAATCTGCTTTATTGGCCCATTGCACCGAGCCCTGTGTCCAACTCCACAGCCCAGCCACTCCAGACCTGTTGGCTCTGAGGAGTCTGCAAGAGCAATGCCAAACCGGCAAGAGAAGATGTAAGTATGGAAGATTTGTCAAAGAAAACTTTTTAAAAATATCATATATCCCACCGCAGTCCACAGTAATAGCTCAGCTACTAAAAAGGTGGAATTAAATAGGTCAGGCTGTAGAGCTGTACCACTCTATGCCAGCTAAAGGAACTAACTTCTCATCTGTCAGACTGTTGCATCTTTTGCTGTTCCAAGAATCCATCTCTCTGCTAGTAATGATGTCAAATAAATCTTCACTAAAATGTAAAAATGTTTATGATTATACTTACTGACCCGTTCCTTTATTAAATGAGGACAATAGGATGATGCCTTGATATTTACTAATGGATTACTCCCATCTAACCTTTCCTTATTCATCCAGATCATCTGTTTTCATTTCACCATTCAATGGCTGCCAATAAAATTAAGTCAATTAAATTAAAGGTCTATTATGTTCTTTCAAATCAGGCTGAGGCCTTTTTTCTTTCCCCAGTCAATGCTCTGAGAAGATTTTTGATAGGGCAGCTGGGAAATCTGGAGCAGATTCTCCTCTGCTGGAAATTGGTTTAGCTTTGCAGAAATCAATAGAGAGGCATCAGCTTACCCCAGCTGAGGGCCTGAGCCCTGATGTGTAGGAATAAGCCTCAAGCCTGTCTTTGGGCCAAGATTTAGACCTGGAATCACTCCCTCACACAATCTCAAAGATCTTACCTTCTTATCAAAGTGTAAGAAGTTATATATATATGGTGCATTTACACCATCATCTCTTCCCTATGGAAATACCCCTATCCCCGTATAAAAATGACCTTTCATATTTAATGTTAAATGTGAGCTATTGCCAAGAGGTGTAAGTGAAACTGAGAAAAGATTCTAATGTTGTATTGTAAAGTCTGCATGAAGCTGTCTGCTTTGGTTTTCTGATATTATAACAGTTCATTGTGGTTTTTTCCAGTGTAGATAGAACCTTAACATCTCACTCAGTGATTATTAAAATAAAAAAAGGAGGAATGTTGTACATCCTAACAAAATCCTAAAGATTGCAGATCTTTTCTGCAAAATTCTTACAGGGCTAATGAAAATGTCAAGAACAACCAAGTCACCATCACCTTGCTCAGGAGAAAATCTTGAATGCTTTTTACAACTTCTTCTTGGTGAACCTCCCTAATGCTCTCAATGCTTTGTCAGAAGCCATCTGTAAACTCTTAACTCATCATCTCAGTGCTGCTATTGTATTTGGAGCCCCAGCCCTCTGTTAGTAATCATCTCAAAGGGCTGGTGCACAAAGTAGAAAGTGTTTTGTCTTCCTGCAGACTTGGTGGCAAAGTTAGCACAATCCCCACCAAGCCTAGACAAACTCTGCTGTGAAAGGAAGGCAAATAAAGACCTGCAAGAGCTTCTTCACAGAGGCTGAGAGAAGAGACAATGTTTATCCAAAAACCATAAAGCAAACTCAGGAATTAAGGCTGAACAACTTTGTGTGTGTTTCCAAGTGAGAGGCTTTGTAAGCAAGGCTTTATTTAACTCTCTGCTGTCACAAATTCAAACAGTGAAATGGCTCCTAACCCTAATTAACTCAAAATGTTTGACATCTTAGGAAAGCTTTGAAGTACAGAAGGGCTTCCTATCAGCCAAACCTACAGTGCAGACCAAAAGTTTCCCTATTCAAACGTCAAAGTTTTTCTATTTGCATCAGGCATCATATAAACTATAAGCAACCTCACACAAGAGCCAGCAATCTTTTTGGCTCCTAGAGTGCATTTTTCTTGGCTAAAAGCTTTAAAGTGATCTACAAACATCTCACTGCAAGCAGAAAATCCCAGCTTCTCAGACCCAAGGGGTGTGAAAATGAGTACAAGAGACACGGTGACAGAGTGAAAAGGCAAAGCAGAAACGTCCCTTGCGTGGCATTGCAAGAGGGGTGGGATAAGAGAACAAGGTCAGACCTTCCTCTGAGCTGATCTCTCTGCCACTGGGCAGAGGATGGAGCAGAGAGAACTCAAAATTTCTACTGCTACTCAGGCTAGTGGCTGCCTAAGAATAGAAAGTTCAACCCTTTCTTTCCTCTAAGGATCTTGTCATTCATTTGTGCAAAGCCAACTCCTCATGTTCTCTGAAACGATGCAAACCAGATCTGGTTGCTCATTGCCTGTTAATGACCCTGCTGCTCTGCAGTTCCATCAGCTCTGTGTAGAGCTCATTTCTGCTGAACAATCACAGCTCAGCGGCTGGAAACCCAGAGATCATCAATTTCCAGAACTGCAAAGGTGAGCTTCTTCCTGGGAGATCCACACCCCTCCTGCAACTGCCAAATCTGTGGAGTTGTGTTGGGGTAAAAGCGAAGCAAATGAAGAGAGCACTTACTTGCCAATTCATGTGCTGTATCAGGGAAACCTGATCACCTCTGACATAACAGGGGGATTCTGTGTTTACTGACACCTGTGTAACACAACAGTGATTTTGATGAAATCCTTGGGTAATCGTTACGTCAGGAGAGTTACACCACTGAAAAAAAAATCACAGTACTTTACATCTGTGCTGCACATTAGCTACCAGTGGTGATGACTTCCATGGGGTTATCCCTGTGTAGAAGAGAAGCACGAGAGCTCAGATTTCTGTGTTTCGTCAGGTGGAGCTGAGAGCCACAGCCAGGAGAGCTTGGTGGTGTTGGTGAGAAAAAAAAAGGAAAGGAATGCCTATACCTGATGTGCTCACAGAAGGAGCAGGGTTTGACCAACAGAAGCAGCAGGAAAGTGACTTCTCCATCTCCAGACATGCATCATGTATATAACTCACTGACAATGGTGGATTTTAACAGGAAGGAGAAGAATAAAAGCAAGAATAAACACTCTGAACAAGATAATCTGAGTTTGTATACAGCAACCCTTGCAATCCAACTACTTTTTCCTTAAAGAAATATATTTCTTTAATTCTTTAGATCAAGGTGCCCCATGAGACTTAGTTCTCCTTTTGACCAAAACTGAAATGTTGCTGTGATAAGGATCAGCCTTATCAGCCTGGGGGCTGTGGAAGAAAGTGCACCAGGCTCAGGGTAGGGGAGGGTGCTGAAAGGGCTTGCAAACATCTGGGACATCTGGGCTGCTGAGTCACATGTGCAGAGAGAGCCTGTGCTGCAGGCAATGGCCAGATGGCAAAAGACCACGAGAAAAGCTGTGTCCCGTGTGGCTCTCACACAGGACTTGGGATTTGAGAGTGTAATACAGGAAATCCGTGTTGGAAGGGGTGGCTGAGGGGCTTAGCCCTGACTGCTGGGGAAGGGGTGTCCATTGCTAGAAACAGCAGAGGGGTGTGGTTCCCGTGCAGGATGAGGCACCAGCAGTGGATCCCACCCACGGCACCTGGGCACCCCTGGGGGACCTGTCCACCCCCCAGGCAGCACCCACATTTGCTGAGGAAAGATCCTGCAGGGTATCCCTGGTCTCTCCACGGGGGTCTCTTCAGGCCAGAGCTGCCCAGGAGGTCAGAGCTGTGCCTTGGTTGCTCTCCCCAGGCTCAGTCTGGGCCCTGCTGCATCTGGCTCCAGCACCTCTGCGTAGGGAAGGGAGTACCCTCCCTGCCAGCTTTCCCTTGGAAGAGCAGAAAACCACTAGCAGCTCTCAGCAGGAAAGAAAATTGTAAGAAAAGAGAGTGATGAGATAACATGTGGATGGTGATGGGCAGCAGTGAGAGGGAGGAGCAGTCTTTTGTTAGTCTGATTTATTGAGCAGGGATTATTTACAATATTCGTGGTGCAGTGGTGGTGTTCTCATGGGGCTGATGTGTCTGAGCCCAGTTCTGACAGCCTGGGAGTTCCTGTGTCACAGGTCCTGACTTTCCTTCCCTGCCAGGTAGACTGGACACCTGGAGTGCTTTTCTTTCCCCTCCTCTTATTTGCTAGTGGAAAGTGGAATTTCACTGCATGAATCTAGGAGCAAAAGCCACAAGAACATAAAGCAAATATTGCAAGGCTGACAAAATTACAAGAGCTGGCAGCACTGCCTGGATTTGTCTGTTCAATACTCATTCTAGAATAATTAGAAGAGACTTAACCAGCCCACTGGCATAGACAGGGACACACGGTGCCTTGTAAAACTCAGGGCAGAGAACAAAATGAAAAACAGTGCAGCCCAGCTCCCTGCAGACACAGAATTTCAGTGTGAGAGTCTTGTGGATCCAGTCTCTTTCTGTGAGTTCCCATGTTCCCTGCTGTGTTCCCACATCCCTGCAGATTTCAGCACAGACAGGTACTCCTTGAGCCTTCTACCAAACTGTAGGGTAAACAAAGGCCATATGACAAGAGCCTGAATTAAGAAAAAGAGCTGATTAACTCCAGGCAGTTGACAAGTCAATGTGTCTAGACTGCATCCAGTCAATGCTGCAGACCAGCTTTGATTCCCACTGCTTCTGGCATTCCAGTGGTGAGAAGCATTTTGTGGTGTAAACTTGTCCTTACTTCACTCACAGTTCTCTGTGGCTCTCCGGGGACTTGTTTAATATAACATGATCATCCCAGTGTCACCACAGTAAGGACTTGTGAGCCACATCCTGTGTTCCTCAGGCACTTGGTACTTTCAGGGCTACAGGAATACCCACTCCAAGGCTGACAACTCAAAAAAAATGTTGAAGATGCCCTTTCAGACAAATATCATGGTTGGACTTTGAGTTTTCCATCAGGTCCAAAACTTCAAAGCCAGTCCCCCATGGTTTCAAGGACAGCAACATTTTGCATTCTCCCTCTAGGCAGCCATTTATTAAAAATGCCAAGACAAGCAGCTTTCCAGGGAATCCCATTTCAGAAAGCTGAAGGACAGCTGTGTTAACCAGTCAGACCCATGGAAGCACACCAAGGCCAACATCCTGCAGCATCTACCTGGGTCTCTTCTCTTTCACTCCAGTCTGGGTTAGCAAGCATGGAAAGAGGCTTGACTGATGTAAAACTGTAGGAAACAAGGTATTCTCAAACACAGTGGTTATGGTAACGTGGTACCCTTGCAGGACAGAAACAAGGCCATTTCTTTTTACAAGAACAAGTAGCAACAATACCACCGACCCTGGGAAAGAGGAGTGAGACCCATCTGACAGAGCTGAGGGAAACACTGCATCAACCAAGACAACCCCAACAAGGTGGTGGGCAAACAGAACAGCTTTTTCTCTGTCTGTACACAGAGACACACATCTGTATGTGCAGATGAACGTGTGCCACTATGTGCATTCAGGTAGAAGCATTATCCAGAGAGAGGTTAATCCCAAGCTGATGATGCCCATTAGTGCAAGGCATAACCAGCAATTTGGAGGCATTCAGAAGTCTTTCCTTTTGTGGATATAGAGCAGCTGAATTGGATTGTAGAGGCAGCAATGGCACTCCTCAGGGATCCTCAGAAGGCAGGCTGGTGCCCCTACTTCCCCACATACCTTTCATCACAAGTCAGAGTTAGGCTGCAAGGAGGATTTGCTGCTTTATCACCTCCTCCTGCCCCTTTCACTGGCATTTACATCATTTAAATGGCCTGGCTCATTTAAACAAAGCCATGAAAAAATATCCCTGCATTTTCCTAATCTCAAATGGATTTAGAGAGCCTAGTGCAGCAAAAGGCAAAGTAAAACTCACTTGCCTGACAAGCACAATCTCGCTGATGGAAACCAAAAGACCTATGCCAAGGGAAACTTTAATAGTCACCTGGAAAAAACATTAACGTGAGTTACATCCATTTTCTAATGGCATATTGTGTATGTAACAAAACACCCACATATAATTTTGGGACCAGGGATGTTCCCCCTTCCAATTGTTTTCATCATGGGGGCCGACAGGGCTCTTACGTGCGCTTTCGACTGCCACGGTGAAAAATGTGTTCCCTGTTTGTTCTTGTTCTGCCTCTGCAGGAAATCAGAGACTCTGGCTTCCTGTAGGCTACAGATGCTTTATTCTTTGTATTCCCCAAATAGGAAGTCCTGGGGTCACTCTGCCAAATATATGGAAACTTAATTTCATTTCAACACAGGATTAATCACTAGGAAGTGTCAGGACATTGATGGGCTGATAACAAGACAGTTACAGCAGAAACCTTTTATGGGCACCAGGGTCACAGCATTTGGCAGCAGACCTGGAGCTCTGACTCTCCCCTCAAGTGGGGAAGGAAGGCTACCTGATGAGAATTAACACCGGCAATTGTAATAGCACTGTTTGTTTAATGCCGTGTAAACCTCACCAAACTTTCAAGCCTTTTCATATTTTGAGAGGAAGGTAAACTGTTTTTGATGACTAACCCCTGTTTTTGATGACTAAGCTCTGTGTTTTTACTCTACAAATCAAAACAGTCTGCGATAAACGTCCTCTCCTTAGCACAGCCTGGCAATGGCACAGCTCCCCTCAGTTCAAGGAAAAGCTTCTGATTTGCACCTTTGGAATCAGAGAATCATTTTAAGCTTGAAAAAGGCTTTTAAAATCATCAAGTCCAACCATCAATGCAGTGCTGCCAAGTCCACTACTAAATCATGTCCCTGAGCACCACATGTTTTAGCACTTCCAGGGATAGTGATTCCACCACTTCCCTGGACAGTCTGTCCCAATGTCTGGCCACCCTTCCACAGTGGAGGAATTTTCCCTCAGATCCAATCTAAACTTCCTCTGGTGCAACTCGAGTCCATTCCCTCTCACCCTTGTCCCTTGTTACCTGGAAGTCACAGATCAGTCCCCTACTGCCACTGCAGGGCAGAGGGGCTCCAGGCTAACGGATAGAACGGGAACACTGGAAAACCCAAATCTAAATCCAGAAGCAATTAAATGGAGTTCCACCAAGTGTGCTCAGATTTTCTCTTTAAACACAGCCAATATCACACTGCTGTAAGGTTAAAACTGTTATTATTCCCATTATAAAGGTGGGAAATGTGAGGTACAAACACTGAGAGCTTGATCTGTGCCCACAGAGTTGCAATCCTTGTCAGCACTCAGGGACTGACAGCATCAACCATAGAATTGAAGAATCATAGAATGGTTTGGGTTGGAAAGAGCCTTTAAGATCACCCAGTTCCAGGCTCCCTGCCATGGGCAGGGACACCTTCCACTGTCTCAGGTTGCTCAGAGCTCCATTCAAATTGGCCTTGAACACTTCCAGGGATGGGGCATCCACAACACCTGGACAACCTGCACCAGGGTTTTCATTAATACTATGTCATCTCCTGCAATGTAGGAAGAGATATGTCTAAATCATAGGACTTTGTGAAGACAGCATGCTTCTAAAAGCATCTTCAATTCAGCATTTTTTACAATGAGTAAACAGTGAGGGAGAAATCTCCTTTAGAGAAATGAAGATCCCCTTCACAGACACCATCAGGCACATCATGTCCTACCCAAACTGCTCTTGTGCAGCGTACAAATGTCACCTCCTCCCCTCTGAAACCCACTGCAGCAAGTGAGTATTTCAACTTGCACCCTTTCTGAGGTTGTGTGACATCTGCTTTGGGAAAGCTCATTGTGCTTTGTGTGCATCCTCCACCTCTACTGTCTGAAGCTGGAGATGAGAACAGCCAGGTGTGTGGAGGGGTGGCCTCTGAATGTCATGTGAGATCACCCAGCTGCCATCACCCTGCCCACACCAGCAAATCTGAGAGGCTCACCAAGCTCCTGCGCCACCTCACAGGCCCTTTCACCAGGCAGACCCAACACCACGAAAATATCCCTTGATGAGCAAGATTAAAATATCAACACTGTGCCCTGGAAACAAACTGTTGGATGCACAGCTGGTGGGGAGGGGAAGCCTTGGGGCAGGAGTGCACTGGTCCTCTGTCTGGACCCAGCTCTGCAGAGCTCCCCTCTCCTTGTGATTAATCCCTGCCTCATTCAGCGATGTAGAGCGGACCTTCACCTAAACCCATTAATAAGCTAAGGGATTTGAGCAGGAGTTTAATATTAAACTCACAGTTAAACGTTCTGCTGAATGGAAATGGAGCCAGAAATTGGCTTATGTGCCTTGCTGAGTAGGAACAGCTTGCAGCAGTTCAGCCTCAGTGGCAGAGGGAGATTACTCTGTGAGGATGATTCACTCCACTCAAGCCCAGACAACCCCGAGCTTCAGCAGCCCCATCCCACCCTGCCTGTAAAGAGACTTGAGAACACCAGAGCTTTGAACTGAGCAGTGATGCATATGATGAGTGCTGCCAGGATGTGAGAACAACAAATGCAGAAAGGTTCACTGCAGAGCATCTCTCCCTTGGGGATCTGCACGGACCTGCAGAAAAGCTGCACGAGGGGAGCAGTGACCTTATCGACCTGGTGTGCAGCAACTGAGTCAAACCACCAGCACTTCAGCCAGCTCCACTTAGGAGCACTTGTCTACACCACAAAGCCCTTACCAGCCTCTAAACTGGCTGATTTATGTCAGAAAACTCAGCTTATATTTGGAGGGGGGTGATATGAAAGATTTATCTTAATGTTCTCCCTGAATAAAATAAAGCTGTATTCTTCTGCTGGTCTAAATTCTGCTTACTCTGCTTACTTTCCTGATCTACCTAACCTGGTTTGGGAAATAATCTCTTTTGCCCAGAAAAATGTCAGCTTGGCTGAGGAGACCAATGTAGTGACAAATGCATAAAGAGGTGAGTCTAGGAGGAAAAATAATTAAAAAAAAGATGACAAGAGGCAGGAAATTTGGGATAAAAAACAGGCAAGAAAAACAGGCAAGGAAAGGCTTCCCAATGGTAAATCATTTTTGTTACAACAGGCAAAACCCAAGGGAAAAAGAACTAAACAACTTGTCACAGAAACAGTCATGCTAAAAGCCAGTCACAGACAGAGTTTACATTAATGGATAAAAAAAAAGACATCAAGAAAGGCATAAAATATTGTCCTGAAGGACACGTCCTTTACAGAAATGGCCAGGCTCTGGAGGGCAGAGTAATTGGGGATGAGACGGAAATAGTGAGACCTAAATCATGGAATCATAGAACAGTGTAGGCTGGAAAAGACCTCCAAGATCGTCAAGTCCAACCTTTAACCCAGCATTGCCAAGGCCACCACTGCCCCATGTCCCCAGGCACCACATCCACACATCCTTTAAATACCTCCAGGGATGGTGACCCCACCCCCTCCCTGGGCACCCTGTTCCAATGCTTGACCAGCAAGAAAATTTTCCTAATAACCAACCTAAGCTTCCCCTGGCACAGTTTGAGATAATTTCCTCCCCTCCTGGCACTTGTTGCTGGGGAGAAGAGACTGACTCCCACCTGGCCACACCCTCCTGTCAGGGAGTTGTGAAGAGTGAGAAGGTCCCCCCGAGCCTCCTTTTCTCCAGATTAAACACCCCCAGCTCCTTCAGCTCTTCCTGATCAGACTTGTGCTCCAGACCCTTCCCTAGCTCCACTGCCCTTCTCTGGACTTGCTCCAGCCCCTCAGTGTCCTTCCTGCATTGAGGAACACTCCTGCCCAACTTAGGGTCAGCTGCAGACTGGCTGAGGGTGCCTCAATCCCCTCATCCAGACACTTAATAAAGATATGGAACAGAACTGGCCCCAGTACCGAGCCCTGGAGAACCCTGCTCATGTCCAGTCACCAGCTGGATGCAATTCCATTCCCACCACCCCTGGACCTGGCCATCCAGCCAGTTTTTAGCCCAGCAAAGAGTGCACCTTCCCAAGCCATGAACAGCCATTTTCTCCTGGAGAATGCTGTGGGAAATGGCATCACAGTCTTTACTGAAGTCCAGTAAAGACAACATCCAGCAGGTCATCTGGTCACAGAAGATCAGGTTTGTCAAGCAGGACCTGCCCTTCCCAAACCCATGCCAGCTGGACCTGATGCCCTGGTTGTCCTGCATGTGCCACATGATGGCACTTGGGATGATTTGCCTCATGACCTTCGCAGGACTGAGGTCAGGCTGACAGACCTGGAATTCCCAGGATCCTCCTTCTGGTCCTTTTAGGTGGGCAGGACATTTACTGACTTCCAGTCAACTGTAACCTCCTCAGTTAGCCAGGACTGCTGATAAATGATGGGAAGTGGCTTGGAAATCCCCCTCAGCACCCTTGGATGAATCCTGTACAGACTTGTGTATGTCTGCATGTCTTGTCATAGGTTGCTGGTGAATTCCCCTTGGATTATGGGTCTGCATGCTGCTCCCTGGCCCTGTCTTCCAAATCAGGGTACCCAGAATACAAGTGGTCTTACTACTAAACACTGAGGCAAAGAAGGCATCAAGTATTTCAGCCTCTTCCTCATCCTTTCTCACTATGTTTCCCCCCACATCCAAGAAAGGATGGAGATTCTCCTTAGCCCTCCTTTGCCTGGTAATGTATTTATAGAAACAACTGTTACTGTCTTTTCCAGCAGTAGACAGATTAAGTTCTATTTGGGCTTTGGCCTTTCTGATTTTCTCCCTGCATGACCTCACAACATCCTTGTAGTCCTCCTGAGCTGCCTGCACCTTCTTCCAAAGTCATAAATGCTCCTTTATTCCTTGAGTTCCAGCCAAACCAGTTCTGCTCAGCCAGGCTGGTCCTTCTCCCTCTCTGGCTCATCTTGTGGCACATGGGGATAGAGGGCCTGCTCCTGCTGTGCCTTTAGGATTTCCTTCTTAAGGATCTCTGTGCCTTCCTGGACCTCTTTGACTTCAGGACTGCCTCTACTATTTCATGTTGTGATTAAAGGATCCTGCTGACATCTGTTGAGCGTCTTTTGCAGTATTTAAAGTCCTAATTGAAATAGCCCCCAGAAAGTATGAGTGGGCTCCAGCCAAGCTCTGAGCCAGCCAGTTGGAGCTGTGGTGAGCAGGAATCTCCTGAGCACAGGAACTGGCACCAGCAAGAGGCCTTCAGGGCCAGACCAAGCCTTGGGGGAAAAGCTGTTCTTGCAACTTCACTGACCTCTTTGTGCAGCTGTGCAGAGCTGGGATCAGGGGAAGGGGCAAGGGGTCCATCCAGCAGGGGATATTCTGAGAATGAAATGACCCATGAGCAAGAATTGCATTTCACAGAAAAGAAGAAAAAAAGGGATTTCAACACTTGTTCCCCACTCCAGCAGGAATTCAATTTTGGATAGCCCCAACAAGAGGAGAGGAGGGAGGAGAAGGGAGTGGGGGAAAGGATGAAGGGGAAATGTGGAGAAAGCTGGAGAGGAACGCCTGAGGCAGCTTGGGCTGGGGCAAAGCCAGCATGCCTGAGGTCAGACATGGGGAGCACTTAATCCTCAGCAGGGCTGCTCATTTCCTCACTGTTAAAAAAAAATACATCTATTTACAGGACCTCTCAGGGAAGGGAAGTTCTGTGAATCAGTGTCTGACTATTAGCTGCTGACCCAGATGAAGGCATTAGCAACTTGGAGTGCCCCTTTCACGTTGGCTCCCCGGGCACCCCGTGAGCTGTGTGCCATTAGAGCCAGCCTCACCTGACCTTGCATCACTACCACGTTGACACAGCACAAGAAATGTCTCTTATGGACCTCAGCTGACCTCAGGGTCCTTTGCTTCCTGCCTTGAAACCCTTCTTTCAAGGTCCTCAGCTTGTTGTAGTGCAAAATCTTCCAGCTTCGGGTTAGAAAACTCCTCAGAAGGAACTATTTTCTCTCTGTGCCTCACTGTCCCTGGAGCTTCTCACAGCAACCAAGATAGAATCATAGAATCACAGAATGGGTTGGAAGAGACCTTAAAGATCATTCAGTTCCAACCCCCTGCCATGGGCAGGGACACCTTCCACTCTCCCAGGCTGCTCCAAGCCCCATCCAACCTGGCCCTGGGCACTGCCAGGGATGGGACAGCCACAGCTTCTCTGGGCACCCTGTGTCAGGGCCTCACCACCCTCACAGGGAAGAATTTCTTCCTAACTTGTAATCTAAACATACTCTCTTTCAGTTTGAAGTTCCTACTCTCTTTCAGTTTGAAGTTCCTACCCCAAGGTCTCTTTCATCACATAATTGCTCTGCAGAGCACCCCAAAATACATCCTGCCAGTTTCCAAGATCGCTAGATTGCTGAAGGAAACCTTGAGGCTGCCCACCTCCTCCTAGGTATTAAAGAAGGTCCTCCTTTCCCCCTTTGAGCTGCCATGAGGCTTCACAGTGCCTGACCCAGGCTGAAAGGTCACATCTGGATCCAGGCTCTGCCAGTGGTGCTTTCCCCGTGCTCCACAGCCCTGACCCCGGGCCAGGGAAGGCTGGGGTTCAGACAGGTGCAGCTTCCCTGAGTTCCTCATCCCTTCAACCAGGAAAATACTTGGAATTCCTGATTTAGAAGCCCTGCTGAATTAGGTAAGTCCTAAGTTTTCTTCATGGCATCTTCCAAAGTGCCAGCCAAAGGCATCCTGGGGGATGAGCAGGTCTGTCCGGCCCAAGGGAGCATGGACCGCAGGGGAAAGTGGCATCTAAATCTGTGGAAATGATGGAGAAATTTCACAATTTGAGTGGTTTCTGGTGAGAATTCAGCACCAGGAGGCACATTTGTGAGGGCACCCAGAAGGGTTTCCAAAAGATCCCACTGTCCCAATGCATTTATTTCAGTGGAGGTTGAGGACCAAGGACTTTCCTTGGCCTCACTGCTCTCCCTGGCAGGACAAAGCTGAGCTGGGCTGTCACACTCACACTGTTGCCTCTCCATTGCATAAGCCCCAACCCATGGCCCAGTGTCTGTGCAGCTCTACCCCATCCCCCTGGCCTCGTGCCACCTTCAGGGGGACGCAGAGCACCTGGTTTGCTTGCAAGCTGCTTTAATAACATTAACCCATCCAAAGCTGCGTTGCCTGGTGAATGAGATGCAGCAAAGGGATTCAAGTAGCAGATCAATGTCTTGTGCTGTGTAGTTGTAATGGATTTGGGTCAGCACTAAGTGCCCAGAAAGTTGATTTATGATCTCATTGAGCCATGGCCTCTGCTACTTGGGAAATTTGAATAACGTTTCCAAAAGTACCTAAGTGCTCCTGATATATTTTACTGTCAAAATTCCATTTGTTTCATTTCCTCTTTTTCCTCCCACTTTCCCCCTTTATTACCATTATTGTTTTAGGCATAAAGAAATGTTGTCAGTGTCACAAATAGCTCTGAAGTCATTTGCATGCACCTTTGTGGGGTTTTTTGTTTGTTTTTTCACCTCAGTCCTCCCAAGGCCTTCATACACACACACCTCTTATCCTCCTGTCTACAGTCACTATGGATGCATCAGGGATGGGCTTGGAAAACTTACATTTTGGTAATTTTCCACAGGAAATAGATTTCCCTGGTTTGTTTCTGCTTTTGTTTTTCTGGTCTGACCACTGGAGTCCTGAGACCTCCTCCTTCTCCTTCTTCTTGTTCTTGTCTTCCCCCAGCAGGGCTTTAATGGGAAAAGAGACCTAAATTTAAGGATATTTATGCAAATTAGAGGATATAATCCATACAACAGGGAAGCTGCTGACATGCTTCCATGGCATGGGCAGCTGTCCTTGATAAGGAAAAGGAGATTCTGAACTAATGGGAGACCTTTAGGGTTTGCACCTCCATTTTCTGATTATGAACTTTAGGAATGCTTGAGGGTTTACATTATAAATAAACATAGAGTCAAAATGCATGTCTGTGCATCTGGGAGAGACAGGGAATGCGGACACAAAGAACTTGTTTCCTTGTTGTGCCAAATTCTGTTTTGGTTGAAGTGAATGGAAATATTTCCAAAAGCTTCAGCCAGACGGTAATTTAGGTTTTTTTCTGGGAAAGGTTGTCCCTATGGAAGGAGCACTATTGCACACTTAGGACTGACTGAGTCCTTTTTATAGCTGCTTCTTGTTTATAAGCAAAAGTACTTACATTAATGTTGCAAAAACAAATAGTCTAATGTTATTGCATTTTAAGGGCACCTTAACTTGACAGAGCAGTCAAGTTTGTTGACTAAAATGATTTACACAACTCTAAGGCCACTAAACAAGTATTTCTCAATGCCTCAGCTGCAGCTCAAGGGAGCAAAAGCTAAAAATGCCACCACTCAACAAACAGTTCTGTGTTCTGCTGCTGATAAATACATCATGCCTCTTTGCAATTAAGACTTTAAGAGTTGTTTTAAAGAGAAAAAAAACAAACAACCAAGCAACAAAAATCAACAAACAAGCTGTAATTAAATAAATAACACAAATGATTTCTAAGTGCATAGTGTCCTCTTTCCCTCCTTCCATGTCCCTCATATTACTCCATCACAAGTGCCCAAAAGTCACCTGCAGTTTGCCCAGGATTCCCTAATTACCTTCAATCTGGCTGCTGGCTGGCCAAGAGGCAAGCCCTGGGGTGGCCTGTTCAGCACAGCAGCCCTTTGCCTGGCAGGGACAGGTCACTCCGAGTGTCAGGAAACCCCTTTTACACAATCTGATCATCCAAGGTTGCCTGAGGGATATGGAACGTCCTCCACCAGCAGATATTTTGATGGGAGGTGTGCTCACACCACACAGACAAGGTAAGCATCTCCCAGGGCCAGCCCTAAGGGCACGAGCCTGCTCATGGCCATGGAGCCTTCTGTGGAATTCCAGTCACAGAGGCACCCCCTGATCTGTCAAGCTGCAGTGGGAAAAGCTCCCTGTCAAAGGCTGTGGTCCATGAGAGCTCAGTCAGGATCTCTACCAGCTCCCCAGAGAGAAGTGTCCAGGTGCCTTGCCAAGGGAACTGCACAAAGTGGAGATCGCTCCTTATCAAACCAGGCAAAGGACTGGTAAAGGGAGCAGAGAAACTGGGCTGAGGAAAACTCTTCTGGCAGACATCCAATACTGAGCACAGCCAGTCAAGGCACTCATTAACAAGGTCATTACTCGATTCCTTTACATCTGGCAAAACTTCCATAAGAGACGCTGCTAAACCAAAATCTCACTTGGTTTTTGAAACTGGAGGATAAAATTCAAAGTCTTCCATCATACAAAGGTCAAGCAAGGTGATCTTAGAATTACAGAATCATCACAGAATCACAGAAAGGTTTGGGTTGGAAGAGACCTTAAAGATCATCTCATTCCAACCCTCTCCTATGGGCAGGAACACCTTCCACTAGGCCAGGTTGGTCAAAGCCCCATCCAGCCTGGCTCTGAACGCTTCCAAGGATGGAGAATCTACAACTTCTCTGGGCAACATGTTCCAGTCGTGAAGGATTTAAAGACCTTGAAGACTACGAAAGCAATAATTTAAACTATTTTAAAAGCTTTTTTCTCTGCCAGAAGTGTTGGAGAGGGAGAATGGGAAAGTGTGCTCTGCAGCTGGACCGCAGGCAGGGAAAGTATCAAGCAGCACTACACTGTGCTCTCTGTTTTGGTAATTTCTATGGCCATGGTTGCCAAACAACAGAGATCCTCACTGATGTGCTGACTTCCAGCAGGCCTGGTGCAGCATGAACATAGCCAGATTTCACAGCTCCAGAAAGAGATGAGAACCAGTGGTTTATGTCATCCAGTCACATAAAACATAAATATGTCCTAATGGAGGCATGCAAAGTGCTTGCCTTACTTCCTCTCCTAAGCCAGCTGAGAATACGTTTTGCTGCTGCAGTAAGAACGGCCAAACCGCTGAATGTCACGTTTCAGGCACACATCTTCCATCATACACAGCCTGTCTGTCCCCTTGGTTTTCCTTCTTTTCTCTGTCAGGTAGCAAGAAAGCTTCACTGTAAGGAGACAGACGTCGTGCAGACTTGATTCTCACTCAGGCCCTTTCCATGCATATTCATCACACACATCTCTCCTGCCATAAGAAGATGGCTGCTCTTTTGCCTGCGATATGATCATTTGCCAGAGATCATTTTAAATAGACCAGACAATGAGCCTGTTACTTAGAAATGTTTTCTGATAATTATGTTCTGTCATCCTGAGCCAAAGTGATGTAACATCTGTGCTCAAACAGTTCCTACACAGATGCTGCCCGAGCCCCGTTTTCCCTGTGAACATTTGGTGAGCAGTGAAAGACAGAGAAGGAAAACACCACCACTTGGAGTCACTCTGGCAGTATTTCCATGATGCAGGAAGAAGGCCATGAGCTGAACTCTCTTTACATAAACACCAATAGGGGATAAGTCAGTACTCTTGAAATCGGGGTGTCACCTTATTTCAACATCAAACTAAAGCTTGATGTGAAAGTTCAGTCAGAGCTGAGTCTGGCTCCACAATTTATAGTATTTATCTAACTTAGGAGCCAGCATGATAGTAAAATGTCTCAGTTGTCTCTTTAATCTGGATAGTTTATATCCAAAATTGCATTTAACAGTAGGAGGATGGGAAGAAGGGCAAGTCACAGTTTGGACCAGGTTTTATTGGTTGCAGAGGGAACTGCCTCTGGGGAACTTGTTGGGGAACAAGACCCAGAGAGAGTCTCCAGAGCAGGAATGAACTCTGGCCTTGGAGGCCAGGGGAGAGGCAGGAGAGGAGTGGGGAGGAAGGGAAAAGCATGTCCATACAGAAAGGCAAAGGCACTTGGAATTTCCCAAAAAATATATGCTACAGGGCAGGAGGCTCAGACGAGAAGGGCACAGGCCAAGCTTGGCACAGGAGACAGCTCGACCCACTGTGCTGCCCTGGGAGGAGACAGGAATTTATCCACAGGCAGCACGCACTGCCTGCACTGCTCAGCTTCCCCCCTGCCCCTTCCTCTGTGCCTGGGGACACTGCACATCTCCTCTGCAGGGACACAGCCCAAACCCCAGGGGCCATGCTTCAAACTGTGGGGACACATTCCCTGCTGGGGGCTGGGAAATGGGATCCTGCCCCCGCAGCTGGAGGGACTGATCCCTGCTTCCAGAGAGGCTGCCGAGGGGCCAGCTGGGCACAGGGGAAACTCTCCCAGGTGTTCAGTGCCTGGCTACTGAGCCACACAGATGCCCTCATGTAAAGGTCGCTGTTATTTTAGGTTCATTAATAAAATTATCTCAGACTGGGCTCAAAGCCATTTCACTGCAGAATTATATCAGAATTCTCTTCAGTTTGGGGGTGCGGGGGCAGCAAGCAAAAGCTCAACAATCTGCAAAATTCCTCTTATTTCCCTGTATTTGGGTTTTTAAATATCAATTTGCATGTTATCTGGAATGGAAACATACATTTACACACGTACATTTACACATATATGTGTATAAAACACAAGAGACTTTTTCTAAAGACGTTGAAGTGCAGCAGAAAGGTGTCCCACGTCCCTTCAGGGAGGGCTCTGAAATGCCTCTCTTGGCCAGATGGTATTGCCTGCCTTTCTCTGCTGATGTACGAGAGGGTGATGGAAGTTTGTGCTTGCCCAAGAGCTGAACCCCTTGGGAATTACCAAGGAATTTGTGCTGCCCTCCGCACACAGGGTCAGCAGGGGCGAAACTGGGTGAGGCGAGGCCAGGTGACCCCAAGGCAGAGTGCTGCCGTGTTAGGGACAAAAACAGCCAGGCTGTTACCCACAGGGTGCTGCAGCTGAAGCTTTTGGGTGCAGTATCAGGCCTGGCACATCCCAAACCAGCCACAGGTCCCAACACAGACGTGCTGTGGGTGGCACAGGCACAATGAGTGTGCTTGGACCAAAACCACGTCCACCCACAGCTGCCGTGGCGAACACTTTGGCTCCTTGGGATGCTGACAGGAGCTAATGAGGCCTGCGGCTCTGCTTTATCCCTTTGCTTGGTCTTGGTTATCCAGTGCCAAGATCTTCTCCAGGACACCGTGACAAATACCTTGTCTAATGGCTCCCCCTGAAAAGCCAGGATTTTCTGCGTCATCGCCAGACGGTCTCGGAGGCAGACCCGAGTGATTCAAGCAGCGAGCAAATGCCAGAAAGGGGATGATTTCACTGCATTATTGAACACATATTGGGCAGATAAGCCTAGCAACAGGGCCCTGGTCTGCAGGCTGACTCCCAACAATCAGCCACTGCTGTGGCTCCCTGTCATTCAACCGCATGAATAAATAAATGAACTCCTATAGCTTTTCTGCAATAAGCAGAATATTAGCAGCGGCTCTCAAGACAGCCTTTATCAAAGGCAGCAGCTTTTATGCTGGGGAAATCGATCTAAAAATAAATGATTATCACTCATGTATACATAGAAATACCAAGGGCAAGATACGTCTTTCTATAATGTGAAATGACTCATTTTCCCCCTGAAGTTTTGGTGAGTGTCGAAGATACTGCTAAGAGTGAATCACTCCAAATGGCCACTGGGTGATTGGCTGAGTTCGAACTAATCCCAGGGAGGAGAGCTGATGCAAGGGCCAGGGGCCTGGGACTTGGAATGCCTCGGCTATTTGCAGGGCAAGGATGGCAGACATTAGCCCTCAGTTGTCACCAGCAAACCTCAGATTGCTCTGACAGGTGGCAGACTGGGAGACGTGAATGGCTACAGCTTCCAGGGCAACACTTCTGCTCATGGGAAGTGGGATGAGGCCAAGGGAACGGCCCATATTTCTTCTTTGTGTATATATACGTGTGTCCACACTCTTGCATAAATAGCTGTGAAAAAAAGAGCACCTCTGTTATGGATCAGCCAACTAAATTGAACCCTCCTTTATACTTGCGAACTCAACTCCTAGGTAAGAGTTCAAGCTTTCTGGGAGTGTAGCTGAATTTCCAGCCTCCAGAACAAGCCCAAAAACGTTCTGGTGAGTTACTTTCAATCTTTGGCAGCGTGAGGGAATTCAGCAATTCTGCAGATATTCATGGGGGTGTGTGGAGCCCCCACTCAGTGGGTTCAAACCACTCCTGGAACAATCAGTGATCACAGTATGATGCTGAAAGGATTTTTTTCTTTTCAGTTACCTCAGTGAGGTTTGTCCTCTGTGTCATTCCCAGGTATCCAGGTCAGCATGGATGCTGATCAGCACCCCAGGGAATGGCACAGGCCCTGGGGAGAGGAGGCATTCCCTCTCTTCCTACATGCAGCCAGTCTGGACAGAGTATTACTTGTGACAGCACCAGGGGAAGAGCTTTTTTCTCTCTTCCCAGCAGCACAAATGGAAATTGAGGATGGCAGGACTGAGCAGGCATGGCTGCAGTGTGCTAAGCAGGCACACAACAAATTCCTGAGTCACTAGGAGTGCCTCCCCCAGGGCACAGGCATTACACACACAAATATCAGCTCCACGCTGGAGACGTGTCCCGAGGAGGGAGTGAAAGAGAAGCAAGCCACAGCTTTACAGATTAGCTCATAGTTTTTGCAGTCTCCCTTTAAACTGGGGTCAGAGCAACCTGAGTTTTGGGGAGGGAACGATCCCCAGAAAACTCAGGCTTCCAGAGACACCCAGCAGCCTCCATAAGCAAAGAAATAGCACGTCCCAGCCATGCGACAACACGTATGTTAGAATGGGCTGAAACAACAATGCATGGATGCCTTGGAATTGGCTGCAGATGGGAAGTCATGCTCTACAACCTGCTGTGGACAATTCCCATCACACAGCCCAGCACCTGCCACATGTGCAGGTTCCTTACACTCTATGAACTCAGCTGCTGGACCTGAGTCCTACACAGGCTTTACACCTTGCTAAGATCTCAGCTGTCTTTCGTTTCTCACTCCCAGACCACACAGCCAACACAACTTGCCCTGTATTTCATAGGGAACTTTGTGAAAACTGGTTATACAGGGGTAAAAGTTTTATTGTGGGTTATAAGACAAGACAAAAATCAAACCAAACCAATTCAAGGAAAACTTGTTACGGAGAAGTGTTTCCTCAGATGACAGAGCAGTCAAACAAAAGGTCTTTCAGAGAAGAGAGAGAAACATCTTTTGACTAACACAGTCTGCCAGAAAGCATCCTGGAAGGATTTTGAAAATGAGAGGGAAATGTGGATATTTCCAGTACAGAAACAGAGATTTTGTGTGACTTTAGTATAACCAAAGTGGTTTAACTCCCCCTTTGAACTCTCACTTCTCCCTCCCTCTAAAGGCGGAGAGATGACAGGAACACCTGCAGTTCCTCCCATTCCTAAGGGGCATCAGCAAGTCAAACAACAACAGGACAAGTAGGGATTTTAAGCACATGAATTATTTGCTAGAAACATTCATTTCCACTTGGCTAATTATCCTCAGACCTACTTGGATGACTATAAATTCGTTCATGATTATGAAACAAGAGAGGGATGCAGCTGCAGTTCATCCTGTATGCAAACCCTTTGCACAACCAGGATGGAGTCAGCCCTTGTCCCAGTGCAAGAACTGTGCAGCTGCACAGCCACAGCCAGCTGCTGCTAGGGCAGGGAAAAGGGTCTGCATCTCTTAGCCAGCCTCACACAGGAGTTAAACAGCATGGCAAGACACTCATTTTTTTGCTGCCATGAAGTTACTCAGTTGCACTTCCTGGTCCCATGGCACCTGATGGTCAAAGCTACAAGGAAATGTCAAACTAACCATAGGAATCCTCCCAGATATTGATATATTTGCATTTTACCTGCTTAAGGATAGCCTCAAAAAACCCATGCAAACTCCTTAAGTAAGTGGAGTCCTCAATAGCTGGTAACTCACATGATTTCCAACAAAATTAAGGTTTCTGGGTCCTTCTGGGACAAATTTAAACTGTTCTGCTCTTAGTGATGCATATTATCTAGAGGGAAAGATAAAGTATTAAAAAAAAAGGATGATCTGACTGCAAATCCCACGGCACCCCAGCTCTCTGTAATTTCAGAAAAACTGGGTGAGTGTTAACTACAGTTTGCATTTTCCAACAGAGGACATTCAAAGGACAATTATATCAATGACTGAGAAGAGCTCATAAACTATACAGATGACATCTATAACCATTTGTAGGTGAGGCAGAAGAGTTCAACATAACATTCCTGTTTAACACAGTCACATTTCCCTTTGTATAGCAGGTCACAGTTGAACCCTGAAGAACAGATTCTTGCATGAAGAATTTTGTTAAGTACATCCCATTTTCAATGGCTGAGATTCTCCTTCGGAGAATAATTAAGTATGCAATATATGGTCTAAAACAGCCAGGAAAGAGATTGAAAATATAGAAAATTGAAAGGAAATTATTTCAAACTGGAGTGCTCTGGAAACTAAGTTATAAATGCTTTTGAGAACCTGCATTTATTACTTGCAATAAATAACTTTTCTTCCAAACACGCCTTTGTGTGAGAGATTAGCAGTGCAAGTGAAGCATATTTCTGCTGTGCAGAAGTTACTTATTTTAGAATAATGGACGTCACAAATTGGCCCCGCATAGCAACACTCATTGGAAAAAGATCACAGCTCCACTTAACACAAAAGTGCAATCTTGAAGCCCATTGAAACTGAAGTCTCTTCACAGGGCAAACACTGAAGTAGCTCCTCATTTGCGTAAAGCTGGACAATTGTTCCACTTCCATACACAAAAAATTGCTTAGATATCTGCTATGCATGGGGAAAGGCTCATTAATCACATTACAGCAAGTGAACATCCCAAGGTTAAATCCTACCGCTGCAGAGCACTTCATTGCTTTAGAAAAGTCATCTAAATGGGATTTATATCTGCAAATCTTCACGGTGTGGTGAAGATTTGGAGCTTACCTTTAAACTCGAGGCACTTTCTTTTTTTTCCCTGTAAGAAAAGCACAGCTCTGAAAAACAAATCTAGACACATAGGGTTTGATTCTCCACTACATTAAGCCTGTTTCACAGCTGTGTCAGTGCAATGAAAATCAGTGGAGTAGCACTGGTGAAAAAAAACCCCAACATAATAATGATGAGAACTAGCCCAGGCTCTTTTAAGGGCTGTTCTTGCAGCCACCCGCTCGAGTTTTCTTCAAGTCCCTCTGGATAGCTGCTGTGTGGCAGGAGGTTGTAGGAATGAAATGCTGTGAGATGGCAAACCTTTCTCCACCCTTGTTTGCTTGTTTTATGGCATTCCTGTCTTGCTGCCTCTGCATCACAACTCTGCTTTCCTTCAAGGAAAAGAAAACAGTGAGACCTAGATTTATCCTCACTAAGCGAACTGCCTTTCCTTACAGGTTTGGGGGTTTTTTATTCTGTGAGAAGCAATTACACCTGAATTTGTTCCAGTGCTGCTGACTGCCCAGGAGGATGGCTGGGAGAATGGGCTGGGAGGCAGAGTAGCTCCGATGGGACCAAGGGGATGTTGCTGGTTTACATCCACAGCGGATCTGTCTCGGGAGCTTTGCTCTCGGGCAAGTCATTTCACTTCGGGACTCTCCACAGGCAGACACTTTAAGTTTCTCCTCAGAAATCAGACTCAAAATCCCACAGACCACTTCAAAGTCACCTTGAAATGGCCTGTGAACAAGAAGGGGCAGCTCCTCTGCTTGTCACCAGTCACATGTGTCCCTGCCAGTGCCCGGTGCCTCCCACACAGCCCGCAGCAGCTCCAGGACATCCTGTGTGGGGCCAGATCCACTCTGTCCCAGACAGAGACAGCTGATAAAGCACATGTGCTGGGCTTCCTCCCCATTCATCACACCAAAAGCTGTTCTTTTGTGGTTGGGACCCAGACATGAGAAGTCTGAGTTGCTGTTTAAATTTTCCACGGGCTCCCTGCATGTGAGATTAGGGAAGACAGTTGTGCCCTCTGGCTCTCAGTTGCCTGTTCCCAATGCTGACACCACAGCTTGTCGTCTCATCCACCCTCTCCCCAGTGAGGACACAGGGTGTTTTGCATGGCCTCCCTGGTAGGACCTACCCCATCCCAATTCATTGCATGAAGCTCTCTTTGGAGCTTTAAAAGCAAAGATGGTTCCCACCCCTGTGCCTACATTTGGGTAGAGACACCAGAATGTGTCCCAGAGTTTGAGTATCATGAGACCAAGTGGCAGGAGAGCCAAGTTTTGGGCTGCAGAGGGGGCTGGCACAACACAGCTGTCAGCAAGGAATTACCTGAGTCAGAGGAGCACCTGAGTGGAAGAAGATGTATATGAGCACAAACCTGCTCAAAGAGCGTGGGGCACTCCTGCAGCCACGGCTCTGGAGAGCTGAGAAGGGAAAGGAGATTGGATGACTGTGCAAAATCCTGGGTAAGCATCAAGAGCCCTGAAGCAACAGAGCAATGCAAACACCAGCTAGAATTTTTCACACCTCTCTGACTGAGCCAAGAAATGTTATTTCTGTGGAGCGCTCTGTCACACGGCTGCAGTGCTCTTTTGGCCAGGACAGAGTGCTCTAAAGCCAGATTTGCCTCCTCCCCAGCACATGGCCCCACAGCTGAGGCTCTGCCCATGCTGGATACAGCCTGAGAAGGGGTCCCTGGTCTGAGGAGGGTCTCTGGTCACATCCCCAGCAGGCACTGCTGCAGTTGTGATGTGTGTGTGTGGCTGGCACAGGTCCATCACCCTTCCTTAGATTAACAACCTCTGCAAAGGCCACTTTGCAGCTGTCATGTCACCCGTCCCACTCCTGGGTCAGGCTCTTAATTTTAGCAGCCCCACATACCTTCAGGGCTACTTACAAGGTTAGAAACAGGGGATTTCCAAGTGAAAACTGTGGGTAGCCAGACCCACCCTGAGTTTCTTCATTCCAGAAGTGACACAGCTATAACTGGACCCTGGCAATGGGAAGGCAGAGAGAGCTCCAGAAGGCAGCTAGGAGGCATGTGCTTGGGGTTTCTGATTTGGTCTCCCTTCGTCTGGAGGTAAAAGTGGAGTGCCAGGATTCCCAGGAAAATGACAAAGCACAAAGATGAACTGCAGGGATTCAGCCAGTGACAAGGGAATGAATGAGGTAGGGAGCAAACTCTGCCTGCAAGAGTCTTCTGTTCATCTGCAGCTGGATGAATTATGCCTCCCAACAATCCACTGGCAATAGGGTGGGCTTGAGATTTTCTGTAGTGTCCAAATAAGTACAAGATTCAGCACTCATCTGTGGGGTCATGGGGCCCAGTAGAAAGGAATGAGGTGAATAAATTATATATCATGAATCAAACAAGGTAAAAATTTAGCTGTCAGTGGTCAGAAGGCCAGAAGGAAACATAGGTAAGCACAGTTTAGTCATTTCCCATTCAGATACTGTCGGGTTAATTTGGGTAGAGATGGAACCACTCCGGCAAGGTTTAGAGCTTGATTTATTGCTGCAGCCTCATGAAGGCGCGAGAACGTCTTCACAGAGGAAGTCAGAGGTCAGCCATAGTGTAAAGTGATCACAAGACTACAGGTTACAAGATCTTTTAAAGGTTAATTGGCCAATAAACTATTGCCACACACACACGTTTTAATTTCTACACCAATAGTTAATTAAATTTGTATTACACATCTGCCACAATGCGGACTTTTTAATCCAATCATATAACGACATACAATTCTATATTATTACATTTTAAAACTTCTTACTTTGTTTTATAACTATTTCTATATCTAAACTTCAAACTTCAAGACCTTCAACTATCTAACTTAACATGCCTCTTCTTAAACTACAGACCTACATTTTTGTTACAGGTCGCTAAGTCTGGAAGCCTTTTCCACGGCCTCAGGTCAAATGCAGCACACACTTCAAACTCAGAGTGTGCAGGCACAAGGTCTTGAAGACTTTCTGTGCTTTGAATTCCCACAAGATACTTCCTTCCCTGGTGTATGAGGGAGCAGCCAGAGAAGTGAGTTTACCCAACTCCATCCATACCAGCTCCCACCAGGCTACACTGTGTCATATTGAGTTGATCAGCCAGCTCCAGCCCTGACCTTTAAAGCACCACACAATTCTTTCCAACCACTCTGTAAACAAAAGAGCCTTCTATCCGAAGGCCAGGCAGCAGGAGACACCCAGACCATGTCCAGAACAATGCATCAGATGTGCCCAGGTCTGTCCTCTGGCACCAAGGCCAGCCAGCATGAGATGCTTCCAGTCTACTGAGCTTCCTTATCTGCCAAAATAAGGCAGTTTCATCTCAAATGTCTACCAAGAATGGTCTCCAGGCTCTGCTGGCTTCCCAGCCATGCCTGGGAAACATCTGAAGGACCACAGATGTGCTTTGGACAGTATAGATGACTCAGCCTTAATGTCTGGGAATGTGCCCTGGCATCATTTAATTAAGTAGCAGCGAAGCAGCTTGAAGTGCTGAAGTGCTGCAGCTCCAGCCAAAGCCAGGGGACAGTTTCAGGCAGCCCCTGGCAGCCAGCCCTTCAGTGGCTGGAGCATCCCAGAGAACAAAGCAGCTTTCTAAAGATGTGTCAACGTCCCTGCCCCAGAGCAGGTCTTGGGTGTCCCTTATCTCCTGCTCCAGAATGCTGTGGGAGTGAAACACCCTTTCTCACATCCCCATGGCACCCTCTTTCCCACACAGAGGAAACCTGAGTGTACAGACTGAGCTAGACCCCTGTCACAGCCCGTGGAAAATGCAGCTGCAGGAATCCTGAAGAACTGGGAAATATCTTCCTAAGAACTCTACCTCTTCTCACACTCTCTGAAGAGCTCTATCTCACTCTGCCTTTTGCCCCAGCTTTCTGGCCAGTCATCTTATGTGGCTGGGTCATGGAATCAATTAACCCTGATCTTAATTGCACAGATGACAGCATGTCACTAATTAATGACAGTCATGTCGGCCTTCCAGCAGGGAGCTGCACACATGCTGTGCATTTTTAACATCATTCGGTAAACAGTGGTGATGAAACATGATAAAAAATGCCAAATGTTTAGCAGTGATATGATGCCCAGACAGGTTTGAGTGCCTTTGGCAGACAAGGGAGAGGGTGAACTCCTTTTCTTTGCCATCACAATAACCCAGTGGCCTCACTAGAATCATATCTGCAAGATCTCAGAACTAAGCAGGATGTCCTGTTCATAAATCAAATCCCAGCAGACCTCTCCCTCGGCAGGCTTTTCCCTTCCTGGACTGGACTTTCTGGAAACTTAACATTTAAGATTCTAATCCTGCAAACATTTGTACATGTGTTTTCCTACCTAGAGGCCCCGTCATTGAAGTCAGATTTATGCACAAATGTTGACCAGGAACAGATTTTGTAACGTTTCTTTTCAGCACATTACCTATTTCTAAACAAGAATCTGTATTTTTCCACATGACCTCATAAATCTGGGGCAAAAAGAGAACTGTGTGCACCCACTGAGTGACTTTACAATCAGCAGTCTCAGCTACCTTGCCCTGTACCAGATTTGGGATGTGCCCTGTGGGGTACCTCCGATACAGCTCAAGCCGGCTGCACTTCCCTCCCTATTATTTAAGCAATAATAGCTGATGGGGAGGGTATTTCCTGAGAGTCATCTGGAGAAAATGAGGCCTCTGCCTTAGGCCCATAATTCAGGGAGGAATGTACTGCCAGGATGTCAGTCCCACCCTGTCCCCCTATGCTGGGCCCACCACTGTTACAGCAAGTGGCTGCTTGGTTCGGGGTTTTCAGGTGAAACAAACACGTCAGACCTACATCTGTGTTTCCTTCGGCGAGTTACTTCTCAGGTTTCCAGAGTGACTGGTGCTTTTGGAGGCACAGAAAGCTGCTCCACTTCCAGAGGGAGATTTTGCCTCGAAGGGTCAATGCCAGGCTGCAGCAGGGGAGATGTGCACAATGTACTGTGGATAAGATTGACCATCTGAGAGCAGGAGAGCTCTCACGTGCCACGTGTCCATTGCTGTGGTCTCCACAGGACACGCAGGAAGATTTGCGAGCGCAGGGGCTGCACTCAGCACTTGAAAAATCTCTGCATTACATGGGAACAAATTTACCAATCCAGCTACATATTCAGAGCAACTGTTCTGAGGCATAAATTGCCATCCATAATCTGAGTTTCTGGCTACACTGAATTCCCAGAAAGCTGCACAGCAATCAGAGCTCACAGAGGAATCTGTGCAATTGTTTTATACCAGCATTTCTTTCACCGATGTGTTGTTGTTTGCTTTTCACAGAACCATTTATTGCTTAAAATTGTTACAACAGCAGGACTTATTCTTCTCAGCAGTTATATATAAATACATTTGCACATGCCTATACATACGTAGGTATATATTTTCTACTTTCTTTTTTTCTTGACAGAGAAATTAAATTTTTAAAAAGCCACAGTCATTTTAAAAACATTGGATTCAAAGCTGGAAAAATGGCAGTAAAGGATAAGCTGGGGAGAGTTTTGTTAGCTTTATTCACGTGAACTATGAAAAAGAGAAAATATTTTTTTCAGATCTGTACCTGTATGACTACAAAAGATGCAGCACAGCTCTGGCAGCCTACAGAGCTCATTGCCACAGGACAGCAACCTGTTCTCAGGCTGGGTAGGATTGATGTGGAGTATTTGGAGCTTTGGGATATTCTCTAAAATCACTGCTTGCTGCTGCAAATTAGAACTCTTCTCCTAACTTTACCAGAGAGCTGTTGCCATCAGCAGAGGTTTCAGCTGCAAAGGTTCCTGTGGACACAAGGGCACAGGATTAACAGGCTGTGGTTTCACAACACAAGGCCATCAGCAGCAATTCTGCCTCAGATGATGGACACTGCCCTCCCTTCTTGTCCGCTGTGCCACCCCCTCACACCACCAAGCACTGCTGTCTGTGGGGCCACGCTTGGAACTGGCTTAGGGAATGGATCCAGAAGAAAAGCCAGTAGGGAAATTGCACAGAAGAGCCACAGCAAAGAATCCTTGGGGTTTGACCCAGCTCAGGTGTCTTGGCAGCACTGGCCAAAAGCAGCACAGGAGGCAGGTGAGCCCCAGAGCGTGGCAGAGGGGAGAACCTCAGGGCATCCACCACTGGCTGTGCTGCCAAAGATACCAGAATGCAAAATCACAGCCTGGCTCAGCTCCCCTGGCCCACCAGGAACAGGGCAGCTGTACTTGGTGCTTCTCCTGAATGCCCTTCTGGCCTAAAACCACACTCTTTTCTCAGGGATTTCCTGAGCCAGCTGCAACATCCATAACCCTTCTGGTGATGCTCAGTGGATTTCCCTCCACAAAGCTTATCTAAGCTCCTCCTGGATCCACACAAACTCCCTCAGCACCTACAACACCTCCTTTAGGGAGAGAGCTGCTCCATCACCAAGTCATGGGACGGGAACAGCCAGTGGTGTGGCAGAGGAGGGCCCAGGCAGGGAACAGAGACTCCTGTGCCTGCTGGCAGGGCTCCACAAGGCCCTGCTGAGGGCTGTGTGGCACAGACCAGGGCCAGGCTGGCCCCTCACACCGGGATTGATGCTGGGGGTTGGTATGGGGCACGAGAGACGCTGCAGGGCCTTCTCCTGGCAGAGCGTGAGGCAGTGGCCAAGGAATGTTTGTGTAAAGCCAAGGGGCCAGCTCACGCTCCAGAGCAAACAACAGGGCTCAGGAACAAGTGTCATATCCCCCTCCTCTTCCTAAGAAAAGTACCGATTCCCCAGACTTCCAGCATCTTCCCTGAGAGCCTCTGGTGGTGTTCCCTGCTGGGACAGGATTCTGGCTCCTGGGTTGTGATTCCACCTGGCAGAGCTGTGCCTGTCTGCACAGTCCCACCACATGGCAACAACCTGCCTGTGGAAGAGCTGCTCCTGCTGCTGCCTCGGGGCTGATCCACTGCACATTTTGGGTGGGAATGTCTGTGCTGCTGCTGACGTGAGTTACGGCAGTGTCAGGTCGTTCAGCATCCAGAAAGTTTTGATTTCTTGCACCTGACACTTGAACAGCCAGTCCTGGCATTTCACACTTCCCCTGGACAAAACTTTAAGCCTTTTGCAGAAGCTGAATTTTCAAAGAGGCCGAATCCCCCGCCATGACGAAACCGACAGCATTTCTATATTCACTTCAGTTTGTGTCTCTATTTGAAATTGCATCTACACCCTAGAGTGGCTGAAACTCTGGATGTACAAATCAATTGAAACTGAGTCACTGGGCTTGATAAAAGCAAACAGACGTCATTATAACGGGAGAGCAGCCCTGCTTCAAGCCTCAACCACCCTGCTGAGTTACAAGATTAATCAGAGGAATGTATGAAACTGAAATGAATAAAGCAACCATTAAACACGTTGCTAATATTTAAAGAAACTTGGCCAAAAAAAGAAAAACTGGCTAGTGGACTAATGTTTACATTGTAAAATGTAAATTTACAGTGTTAACTTTCTCCAGAATGACCACACAAATATTTTAAGCAGGCAAGAAAAATGCACATACTTCCAGCAAACATTGACATCTTCTTACACTGGGGAAACTCTAGTCATGCTTAACCCAAGTGTGACACAATGCCTTGTAATAATTATCCATTACTGAAGTTTATCTGGGCTTGCTGATAGCCTGGTGTTGCTGTAGCACATAAAGCAGTGCATATTTCACCCCATTTATCTCAGACACCACTGTATTTAATCCCTAGGAGGCCCAAGTGTATAAACCAAGAAACACTTGGGTGCTTCGAATGACTCACTTGGGGCTGCAGTCAGTCTTCGTAGAGCTGAAAAATCTATCAAGTCACATGCCTAAAGCAGGGCAGGGTGAGTATTTACTAAATATCCATCTCAGGAGCTGAGGATTTGGTCCCCCTCTTCCAGTCTCACCAAGTTGGTGACTTCCCAAAAATACTCCAAAAATTACCAAGAAAAAGTCAGGCTTTCTTTTAAATCATTAAATCTGTGATGTCTCACACCAGACGCTCCTGTAATGCTGGGAAGAGGATCCTGTGCTGAGAATGGGAGAGAGGAAGGGTAGATGGTGGCAGAGAGGAAAAAGCTTCTTATCCAGGGAACCATTACACAATACAAAAAGTAGAGTTATTGATGGTACAGGCTTGATTCAGTTGATAAAAGTTTCACCTGTTTCTTCCTTTTTTTGTTCAGAGAGCTTTTACATCAGGTTACATTGGTGGGCCTTTTATATTGATGTGGGGAAGGGATAACACTTCCCCCTCACCACAATTCCTCTTATTGGGAATAGCAGTTAGGATGTATTATTTATCCTCTGAGAAAAAAAAAAAACCCCAACACTGTTATAAAATCTTAGCAACAGAACCTGAAGGTCTCTATTTATTCCTTGAGCCCTGGTCTGTAGTCCAAAAATTTAAGAATATTGTTGAACAAGTCAAACAACTGATGCATGGGGAACAATGAGGAGATAGGGAAGACAGTAGGGAAGACAAACAGCCATGTTATAAATACTCCTCTCTCTTTCAACAGATCCACATTTTCAAGCCACAGAGTGCAATTTTCATGCTGTCTCTAGACATAAGGATAACTGCTCTTCAGGAGCTACTTTGCGTGTTAAACAAATATGACATTTACAGATTGTTTTCTCTCAGTATTTATTTGTTATGTCCTGAGCTAATGACCTTAAAAATTGCTCTCTCTGATGGTGTTAGTGTGAGACGATTTCCAAAAAGCATGAAATTGCAATAAACTGTCAAGTTTGCACAGGTGCACTGGAGATTAAGAGATCAGCCACAGAGCCATTAAGATCTATGGCAAAACGCCCAATGGGACCAAGATCAAACCTTTAGAGTGTTTTTAAAAATGTCATCATTAGGAGAGAGATGCCTTCCCAGGAGCTCCACATAATGCTGGATTTTAACCATACCCTTCTGCAGTGCTCCTCTGAGATGGCAGCTGCTGGAATTTCCTATTCATCTCTAAACAGATGAAGCAAATATTAATTGTGCTGGAGCAAGGATCAGTGGCACATCCTCACTGAGATACATCACAGAAGCCTCCAAATTCTTCCTCACCTGTGGGGAGAGGCACCTTAGAGACGCAAGAAGCCCATTTGCACTCACTGCACAGGGACATATTTTTACTTACTATGAAAAACTCTATGGAGCCAGGTCTTGGGAAAAACGTGGCCATCAAAAGGTGAATTTCTCACCAGTAACTGTCTTCTCTGCAGTCGCACAAGTTTCATTCTTACCTCACTACCTTTCTACCTAGAAGGACTCTGGCCCAGGGAAATTCCACCAGCTGGTGTGGCCAAGGGCAACAGTGATGCCCTGAGCTGCTGGTCTGCACAGAGAAGGTGTGGAAAGAAATGTTTTCAAAATTTCCCACTGCTTTCCCTGATAACTCTCCTGGAAGGACAGGCAAGTTTCCTTTTAGCTGCCTGGGAGTGAGCATTCAAGCTCCAAGAACCAGGAGATGCACTCCAGGGTGCCCAGGCAAATGCAGAATCCTTGGTACAGCAGGAACATGGGCAGAGATTTGCTTTGCAGTGCTCACACATGGGGTTGGCTCTGCCTAAGGTGAAGATCAGAGCATGTGTAATGGCTTGGGAATGCCTTTCAGTGCTTCTCATCTGGAAAATGACATGATCAATGCTGAGGTCACATTTTGCTTCAGTTTTCTCTTGGTAAAAGCCCATTTCTGTCCTTTTGTGCTGTTGGCTTTGTTCTGTGTCATAAGTGTTACACCGCAAAGAAGAGGAAAGAGAAAGAATAAAAACTAATCCAACTTTTTTTACCCCCAAACATTCCACATTGGTTTTCTCAAGAGAAAACCTGGGATGTTCACAGAAGCCCATACTCTGCGTCACACTGTTGAGCACATACTTTCTGTTAGTTCTTCAAATATTTTTGTAAGATAGAGAAGTCAAGCAGGAGGTCGGAAATGACCAGATCTGAGGGCACACAGCTCAGCAAGCTGAGTTACCCCTGAACCCAGCCAGCTGCCTGTACACAGCTCCCCTGCTGCTCAGCTGCAGATTAGTTCTGGCTTTGGGCAGAAATTCTGTCAAACACGACATAATAGGTGCTACTTCTGTAGCATTTATTGCCGACGTTGTCCTGGCCCCTTGTGGCACAGGCTCTTGGAGCCCTGCAGTTGATAGCTGGCAGGGCATGATGCTGGAGGTGCTTTCTGCAAGCCCATCACACAACTCCAAATCAGACCAGCATCAGGTGCTGCTGACAAGAGACAGCTCTATCCCAGCCCACACAGCACTTCTCAGCCTTTTCCAGTACAAAGGTTCTTATGCATCTTCTAGTGCTTAATGGCCATAGGAGGAAAGAGCAGAACAGAGGAAGGTGCCTGTCTTTATGGAAAAGAGTAAAAAAGGGCAAGAAATACAAAAATATTTCCATCATCAGACAACTGTAAGACTTTCCCTGTCCCTGTTGTTGTATCCTTGGCCTTGGCTGCTATTCTGAATTCAAGGACAGCGAGATTTTCAAGGTAAAAAAAAAAAAACAAAGCATCCCCTGCACGGCAGAGGAAGGAAGGGAACCACAGGGAGCCCTTGGGAGAGGGTCTGGATAAAGAGAAGCTCACAGCACTCACCTGCCTGCCAGCCTTCCTCTGTGCAGGCTGTGGCCATGGGGCAGACAGAAGGCACCCTGCCACAGCGGGGCAGCTCCTGGTGCCCCGGCCCTGCTGCTCAAGACAGCCCAGGTAACTTTAGGCAGCACTCTGGTTGCTGTTGCTGCTGTTTTCCCTTCTCCTTCCCCTGCTGCAATCCCTCTGCTGATGCAGAGAAGCTGAAATATCAGCCTGGTAGGTTAGACAGGCTTTGCAGCCCCCCAGGGGTTCCCTGCTGCCAGCTGATCACACACACCATCCAAAGGAACCCGCAGCTCAGCAGGATGGGGAGCTTACTCCTTGTGAGAGGAAGGAAGGAATGTTTTGAGACCTGACAGGGGGATGAGGTGTAGGGGCAGCACTAACACAGGCTGTGCCTGTTTGAAGGCCTGGGAGATGCTGATCCACAGACCCAAGCAGCTTCTCCAGGCTCCTGCTAGCAGCAGGAACAAAACACATGGGACATTTTCCAGTTTCTAAGACACACTCCAAATCTTAGGTTGCCTGCTCCTTGACTATACTTTTTATTTCCAGGGAAGTTGATTTCTTCAAGAATGAAGAGATTCAGTATTCCAAAAGCATCCAGCCAGGATGCCCCCAGGGCAGGGAAGGGAGCCAGCCCTGCCTGTGCTGGAGCAGGAATGAGAGCTCAGCACACAGAGGTCTCCTGAAGCCTGGCCCACGGGCAGTGCAGCCACTGGCAGTGGTTTCTGCTCCTGGGAGAGCTCCCCAGCGAACACACCTGCCTCTCTGCCCTGTCCAAAAGGAGGAGCTTTCCTTGGCTCACTGCTTATCCCTTCCCCACCCTCATTTCCTTTCTCACTTCCTCCGTAAACAGAATCTCCTTCTTTCCACGTCACTGTGCTCAAGACTGAGTCCTTGGAAGCAAGGTTCTTTCTTCTCTTCCTCTTAGTTCCAGAAAGCCCTTTGTCCTTTTGTCTTCCCTCAAGATCTCCAGAAGGGATTCTGTCGTTCTCATTTAGGATTTTAGCATTTAATTTAGGATCTTTGGGTCCTCATTTAGGATCTTAGCAGTCTCCTGTCTGGAGAGGCAGAGGAGCACAGGCCTGGAGAAATTCTCCCTCCCACGATTTATGATGGTGAGAGCAGGAACACTCTGGGCAATAGACAAGCTGCTCCTTTTGGCTCCTTCCACGTTAAGCTTTCATAGCAGGAGCCCAAGAGAGTTCACACAAATTGAGACTGCTGTGAGCAAGCTGGGATGCAGAGAGGCAGGAGCTGAAAGCCCAGGGCCTCCTTTTCCGTGGGGTTCTATCTAACCTGGCAGGACCAACATCTCCTGGGCTGGAAAGGACTTGTAGGACTTTAGATGGGTCCTTTGAGCAGCTTGCAGGGGTCACTCATTGCCCCAGGAGGACTATCAGGTCAGCAGAGGCCATGTCACAGCTACACAACCAGCTGGGAGCAGGACTGAGTACCCCCAACACCTCAGGCTCCCTCTTCTCCTTCCCTCAGCCACTCATTATTTGGGCTGCAGTATCATCTTCCTTGTGCCTGCCAGACATTTTACTTACTTACCCCAAAGACTTTTGCAACCCAAGTATAAGTGGCCAGGCCAAGGCAGAAAGGAGGGGAGTTACATGAAAAGAGAACCAAAGCAGAAAACTGATTTGGAGGACTGAACACTCCAGCATACTCCCTCTGAAATCAGGAATCTTCCAACAGAAGCTCAGCCCCTCGGCAAATTTGTTCTACATGGCTTACCTGTGTACACAGGAGGTCTGTGACTGCACAGGGAACTGAATCCACATCCCCTGAATCCCAGATAAGGCCAGCAGCTTATCTCAGGCCCCAGGGCTGCATCTCCTGCCCCAGTAGGAGCCATGGAGACAGCATCTCCTGGCCACCAGCGGAGCACAAGCTGTACAGTCTTCTTGTGCCCACAGAAACTGAAATGCAGGTCTAAGAAACTAAAATTTAATAGCATCAGAGCACTTCAGAGGAAATGCTTCGTTAGTGTAGTAATGTTTCTCTTTTTGGTGGCATTATAGCAGTGCCTTAGTAGCACTTTCCTGTCCTTCCCTCTCTTCTCCTCTTGTGACAGCTTTATCAGTGAGAAGGTTGCCAGTGGGTCAGCCCCTGACGCAGACAGCCTGTAGAGTAGAAGCTCTCTATCACTACAGAACACTCCATTATAATTAAAAATTAATGGCAAATGCACTCTCTCCCTCTCTGAATCCTGAGAAATGTGTATCATTCCAGGGACAAAAGCCTGTGGGATACCAAACGCTTTCTGTTAGAGGCTCCGTGCTCGCACTGTGGCAGCTCCCTCATCAGTGTCATTGTGCTCTCATGCTTGTAATCTGCCCTTGAAACCTCGCCTCTCCCTCTGACAGCAGCACTATTGTTTTCAGCAGCTCAGTTTTTCAGTTGACTTCAGGATCCCCAGAGGCCATCCTTTTTTTTTTGACTGTGCTCCAGATTGTCATCAGTACTCATGAAATGACTCCAGCACCGTTTGGTCCCTTGCCATTTACAGCCAAGAGGGCACCTCCTCTCCCTTGGCTTCCTTACCCAGGATCTGTCTGCTGCTGGCTGAGCTGCCTGGGCACTGGAGACACTGGCTGTGCCTGACAAGCAGTCTCAGAAGGTTTCCGGGGCAGTGTTACACTCTGTCAGCATTGTTAGAGCTGAGCAGGGCTGCACAGGACCACTGCTGGAGAGGCTTCCTGAAGGGGCTCCCTTACCGGAATGTGGCTGACTCACTGCACTCAGCTGCTCTCGTCTCACAGAGATCACGCTCCTGCTGCACAGGGCAGTGATGATGTTCATGAAAATCCCTAGGAAAAAACAGTTGCTGCTATGTAAAGAAGAGGGAGGATGTTTGGGAAGAGCAGTTGCTATCAGTAGCTTCTTGCTGCTGACCAATTTCCGAGCGCATGGAAGGCTCTGTGTCCCTTTGCGTCAGCCACAGGATGATGCATCCAATGCATTTTCCAAAATGCAGCTGCACCCAGCCAGGCTGTGGAGTGCAGAACACAGTGACAAGAGCATGTGTGTTTCTGTGTGTGCCTGCCGGGGAGCTTGTGAGTCCCATGGAGAATCTGCACATGTAACCACCTACTCACCCAGATTTTGGGTCCATTATGTGTCACAGATCACACAGAAGTCCCGTTTTCCCTGTGAGCAGCTCTGCCCACACACTCCAGGGTCAGCAAGGGCTGCCAGGGGAGGCCAGCAGGAGAGTCTTTGCTCACCAGAACTTGGGTTTACAGTGGCTGGCTGCCCTTTAGTTTGGCCACTGGCCATGTCTTTTGCCCAGCTCTGTTCCTTGGAAAAGGCATCCCATAAAATGCCAGCACCATTTCCAGGCACAGGCAAGGCCCTGGTGCTTTCAGTCACCTCTCTGCAGTCAGGCAGCTCAGGACACTCACTCAGGACCGTGTATCCCAGTGCCCCCAGGCAGAGCACACATATGCTGCCCCACTGCTCAGAGAAGAGCCTGGAGCATTGCTGAAACCCTGGGCGCATCTGCCCCAGCCTCTCAGCCCTGCCTCCAGCAGCATCATCAGAGACTTCACTCCTCCTTAGCGAAGACTCCCAGCCCATTCTCAAGCAGCAGGGCCCAGCCTGAGAAGGGAGAAGCTGGAGAAGAACTCTTGTGAGGAACTGTAGTGACAGGACAAGGGGGAATGGGTACAAATTTGAAAGAGAGGAGATTTAGGTTCGGTATTAGGAAGAAATTCTTTACTGTGAGGTTGGGGAAGCTCCATCCCTGGCAGTGTTCAAAGCCAGGTTGGATGGGGCTCTGAGCAAGCTGGTCTAGTGGAAGATGTCCCTGCCCATGACAGGGGGTTGCAATGATATGATCTTTAAGATCCCTTCCAACCCAAGTCATTTGGGATTCTACGAAATTGATTCCGGACACCACAGATCCAGCTTTTTTCCCTACATTCTCCATTTTCTGTCTTGTGCTAGTACAGGGTGACTGCTGCACTTTATTTGACCCCGGTGGTGACACAGCTACAGAAGCAAGGTGGGATTTATCTCTGCAGAGAGCTTCAAGCAGCTCACCTGCTCTCCTAACACCCAACCCAATCCCCTGCCTCAAAGCAAGACTCAAAGCTCAAACTTCTCATACAAGTTCAAAGCAAGACTCAGGTGGCACAAAAGCCTCCTAGACAGCTCAGTCAGAGCTGACCTTCTCCATCCACCCCAGGCCACACAACCCCTTCCCAGCCCCAGCCCACGCCAGCCTTGCCCTCGGTGCTTGCTGCCTCTCCCACCTGCAGCCCAACAGCACAAACATGTGCATTTGGAAGGACTGAGCACCTGGCATTTGCAGTGCTTTCACTGCAGTCACACCCACAGTAAAAATTACAGTTCCCATAAATGACATGTGCAACTATAATTTGGTCAAAGTCTTTTCAAGGCTTCCGACCAAGCAAGTTGTAGGTTGTAAAGGTCATCATAAAGCATCGGAGAAGTTTAAATCTGTACGACCTCAAGAGCTCTCTAATGACTTTTTATCAGCTGTAGCTTGGAGCTCACATATTGAAGCAGTAACTAGCAGTTGCAAAAGTTCCTGCATAGAAACCAGAAAAATTCCAAACAACACAGACACGGTTAGATGCAGCTGTAAATTAAATGCTATGAAGAGAAATGAAGGGGCAGCCATGCTTTGCATAGCTCATAACTTGTAGTACAAGCACTGGGCAGGGATAACAGAGCAAAAAAGAGGATCCTTATTCCCCAGGAAAACTCCTTTCTCCTCATCTCCAGCATTCTTGCAGGACTGGAGGCAGTAGAGGAGATGAATCATACAATATTTGCAAGACTTGTAAAATCTTATCAATTCTGAAGTTCAATTTGTGCTAATCAGCACATATCACAAGTGCAAATGATAACTCGAAGCTAAATGACTGGTGCAACCAGCTGAAATTGAATCATCTAAAAGTTCACTTGTGGCCACAAGACCAAATTGTCACATCTCCCATTCCTCCATAAAAGGGACTTATTTCCCTCTCTTAAGCAACCATAATGGGATGATGGGCCTTGAACTCCAGTTCAGTGCCTTTCTCGTGAGTGCTGGGAATGGACCCGTGTCCTCATGTAACCAAACACCACCTCCCCTCAGGACAGCTGGTTGCTGTTCCCACCCAAGCTCTCACAGTGCCCTTCAGAGGTGGCAGGCCCCTCTTGCTGCCATGCTTGTCCCCCAGCACAGGGCACAGAGCCACCAGCTTGCTTTCTTCTACTGACATTTGCCAGTTTCTCTCCAGCCAGCTCGTGGTCCAGCATGAACACCGGCCCGTGATACCACACAAAAAACTGGTGGGGAAATTAATTACACAGCTAAACTTCTTCAGCTGCAGGAAGGAAGTTTAGGGGATCCCCATTTACTCTTCCTTTGCATCTAATTTACCACCAGCATCAACTATGAAGAGCCAGTATCTCCCTGGAGCATCAGCAAACATTCCAGGCATCATTCCAGGGCTCTGTACGGTGTATACACACTGAAAGGAGCCAAGTTCACTTTAATTGTGCAGCTGATACTGTGAGCTTTCGAGTTTTTAAAACAGATTTTTCATCTTTTGAGACAGCTTAGCCTAAGAGTCAAATTTTACTTTCAGTTATACTTTCAGGGTTTAACTCTGGAGTAACTGATAAATTCAAAGCAACAGCAAAGTCATGTTTTCTCCTCCACTGAAACTCTGAGATTGTGCAACAGAGGAAATGGCAAAGCTGGAGTAACTCTGGACTTTGAACACAGCTACTGAAATTCGTGTTTCGACTGTGTGAACCCCCTTTACTCCTGCAAGCTAGCAATCCAGCTAATCAATTAAGTAATGCAGTTAATCAATTAAGTACTTCAGTTAATCAATTACTACACAGAAGAATCCCAACTTTTCAGCAGGATCTAAAAAAAGCAATACTCCAAAGCTGGTGTTTTTTACAGCACAGGCTGAACTCTTGATTTTAAACCAATAAAGCTTCCTAATGGTCCAGAGTTTCAGAATTAAGCAAATCTGAAGCAAAATAAAAGCTGAGATTTACAATGCATCTGCTGCCCAGTCTTTAATTGTAGGAGCTCCTTGTGTCATACTGTGTCCTGTGTGCCACCCATTGTTCAATTTCATACATAAAGCTTTGGCACACTCTGAGTTTTCAGTTTCTGTTATTCAGAGACTTTATTTTATTCATAACCTGTCAAAAAAAAAGATGTCTTCCAGTGGAAAGGGAGACTCAAAGGAGAGCCACAGTCACTTAATAACGTAATATCTAGCACTAACCACATGAAGACAAATTAGGCCTTCAGACACTCTTCCAACAGGGATCTCTCAAGCTTATCAACACACAAAATTACAAAATGCTGTCTGCAAACACTGGGCAATCTGAAAACTTACTCTTACCTATTATTGCAAAATAGACACCAAAGGGTAGGATTCACCTCCTCTAATTTTAGCCATCTAATAATTGGCATCTCATCTCAACAAGTCACTGCAGCTTCCTCTACAGCCAATAGCATGAGATTCCCTCCTATTTTAGGATGGAAAAAGGAACAGTAAAGATAGCATTGATGCTGCTGGTGGAGGAGAACAGATCAACAGCTTATGACAGATGCCAAGGTCTGGGAGAGTCCCACCATGACATGTGCAATGGTATGCACAGGGTGTAAGAGACTCCTGTGTGAAAAGCTGAAAGCTTCACTCCACAGCAAAAAGGTTCAACTAATTGTACACAGCCCTAGACCTGTGGAGGAGCAGGAGGGGCTGGTCCCTGGCTCCAACAAATGGGGGATTAGGGAAGGAAGGAACCAGAAAAACAGAAAAATAATGTAACAGCTCATCATGCAATCTGCAACTAGTAATGTCCATCTCATTTCACTAAAATATTTAAGTATGAGACACCTTGAACATTTCAAACACTCTGGAATGTTAAACAGTCAGGCTTATCCCTGGCTTTTATCCACTCACCTTGCTTCAGCACCATCTGACTCCAGTGACACTTTTTTCCCCAAAGAAGTATTATGAATTTGCTTCCCTGTGATAACAAGTTTCCCTCAAATACTGTCTTTTTCTTTTCCATACATTCAATTAATTGTGAACACCTAGAAGAAGTAAGCTTAGGGAAAATGCACAGACTTTCCTAGAGAACTGTTTGACACAGGTTCTTCTCTGATGTTTCTGATACTTTTCCTCTCTAAATATACATTGCATTTCACTGATGAGGTGACTTTTTCTTATTTTTCAGTCTTGCATAATGAAACATTTTGTATAGAAAAAAAGACTTCCTCGAGGTTAGTGGGTCATTGATGATTTGGCTCTGATGAAACACTCCTGGCAAGCTCAAAGAACTTATCATCAGATTGGAGCAGCTTGCTGGGGAAAACTGTATCTCAAATCACCTCTTTGAGCATGTCTGACCAAGCCAGTGGACACACAATTAAGATGAACAGTCCTGATTGTTTTGTTTCCTGATTTCACATGGAAATGAGGTGCAGCTGCACTGCCAGTCCCTCTCATAAGGCTGAATTTGGCCCATCACCACAGTTACTGACCTGGCCATGAGCACCTGTGTCATCCCCAGCTCATGCACAGCACACTGAACCTTGAGAGGTCTTGGTTTGAGGCTGAGAAAGGCAGGGAAATTTTCTAGAAATATCTCAAATAAGGACATGAGGTTCCATCAGCTTTTCTGCTTGCAAAACTACTTTCTTCTTTTTCTGTTATTTATTGGTTTCCAAAGTTTGATGAAAGACCTTTGTAAGCAGATTAACAATTCAATGCAAAGTAGATGATGCCCTTCAGTGTTTCTCAAAATCAAACACTTTCATGAGTTGAAGTCAAAGGAAACTACCAGTTATCATTTTGATCCCTTTAGGATTAAACTCTAGGAGGATTAACTAGGATAGCAAGATAAGAAAACAGATCCAAAGAAAGCACACTTTACAGAAGATTTAAAGCCTTCCACAAATCTGCACTTGGGTAAGTTCAATGTAGTGTCAAATCAGACATGGCAGAACCCCAAGCAACCCACCTGTGTATGAGAGATCTCAATCTTCCTTTTACAGCCCCAAACCAGACTGCTACCACCTGCAGCATCTGAGCCAAGTAATTTCAAGCCGATTTATTACATTTCTAACTCTGAACATCCATCATTCTGCAAACAGCCTAAAGGGAGATGCCCTATACCTTAACTTACACATTTTACAAAGGTCTCCCTCTGAAGCTCTCTGCCAATCATAATATTTAAATCCTATGAAGGTTACTTCATGTTTTCTGTAATTTCATGTCCACATTGTATTTTGTTAATACACCGGGTTCCCAGATGAGGTGCAATAACTTTAGTATGGAAAAAGGTGCTACCACAGCACTGCACTTCTCATTTGCTGTTCCCTTGAATAGCCTCACTTCAAACTGGCTCTGTTTCTGACATCATAGAAATGAATGCTATTTTTTTTCAAAAAACATTGTAAATTCTACCAATACCCAGCACCAAGTGTTTGTATTTACCCCTGAGGTAAGCAAGCTGTACTCAGAAGCTCCAGCAAACCCCAGGCTTGTGAGGGGATGTGATGCTGCTCAAGACAGAGCAGCAGCTCATTTTAGCCTCCTCAGCACACAACTGGGTACCACAGACAACAGCAATTTATTTCCCTTCTCAAAACAATAGCTCAGTTTCTAGCATGCCTGGCAGCCACAGACCACCTTGACTAGCAGTTAAGAGTGAATCTGAATACAAATTTGAAAGCAGAATCCGTTACATGCTACAGAATTTCGGTTTTCTTTTATTACAATAGAAAGAGAGAGGTGAGAAATAACAACAATAAAACTAGAACTTGGGCTGCATTCTGACACGGAAGAGTAATGAAAGGCAACAAAGTTCTCCTCACAGTACAGTAATTCTTAAGGATGGACCAAAAGGATTATTTACCACTTCAATGAACTGTTATCAGTGAATGAGAATATTTTACTCCATCTAGACAGCAAATACACAACATAACCATGGACCATTTTGGAAACCCATTATCAGTAAAACCCTGCTCAAAGAAATTAAGCCTGTCCCATCTCTACCAGCTCACCCAAGGTTTTATTCGTGCAGCTAAAACCCAACAGGTTTTCCCAAGTGTGATTTCAGTTGTGTTACCGAATTCCTGAAAAGGACTTTGTCAGAGGAACTTAGGCAGAGGTTTGTTTTTTTTTTTTAGTCAAACCCATCTCCAACAACCCTTGCAGCATAAAAATATAGGAAAGACGTAAGCATTTGGTGTCGCAGAGCTCTTCTATGCTTCGTACTCAAATATTTTAAGATCCTCAAGGAGTTCTCTAGCGAGCGCCTGCAGCTCTGCATTGCGGCTCTGGGACAGGGCGACGATGCGCTGGAAGGGCAGCGTCTCGCGCACCTCGGCGCCCGACCTGGCCAACACCTCCGGCTCCAGGAGCACCGACTGCAGCAGCCTCAGGGCGTGGAGGCAAACCTCTGTGTCCGGGTCTGAAAGCAGGGAAGAAAAGCATCCAGTGCCTGTTAGAAGCGAGTCTGAAAGGATCCACCGGGCAGACAGGGAATAATGGAAGTGTGGCAATTCCCAGGTGCCGTTTGCTGCTGGCTGGCTGGCTGGCTCTAGGAGGGACCTGAAAACCACATTTTTGTCCTCCCTCAGCAGCTTCTGCCCAGCAGTGTTTGCGAGGGAGAGATAAGCAGGAACCTTTCTCTTGTTTTTCAGATGTTGAAAATGCTGTAAAGCAGGGAATTTATCAACTTGAATTTATCCAGTCAGTGCCCAGGATGTACTGTTGGATGCAATCCAATTTAAGAGCAGAACAAACTGTATCCCATGATTATTCAGACTTAAAAAACAAACAGACTAACAAATCAAATCTGCAGTAAATCATCAGGCTTTTCTTTAATTTCTTTTTATATGAGGCTTCAGATTTATTCAAAGCTCAATCAAATATTAATCTTTATAAAACTTGCTAGCAGCCATGTATCAACCTTCCAAGTGTTTAATTCAGTCTGCACAAAATTGCAATGGGTATTGAAGCACTGCTGCTCAGAAATGTGCCAGGGAAATGCAGCAAAGACCTCTGACTGACTTAAGCCAGGAAGACAGGTAATAACTCCACTGCTAAGAACACGGGATGCATTTTTAATTACTGAAACATTAGGAGCATTACATTTTAATCATTTGCAATGGCCCATTTGTATTTAGTGGTTTACAGCTTTATCAAAAGCATGTGGTAGAAAGACTTCCCTATTCTGCATATTCCAAATGAAAACATCTAATATATTTTTATAGCTGAAGCAGTTATTTGTCCCACGTGCCATGCATTTTTAATGTGTTTTTCATTAGCATACCTAGTCTTCAGCAAGCTTTTGATAAAGGGTTGTGCAGAAAGGTTGAGAAAATTAATTCAGATCACTTTGAGCAAAAAATCACCAGCGAGACCAAAATCTCACTGAAGGAGCATAAAACCAGTGCAGTGATGAACCAGAGTGCACTGAATTTGGAGGAGGTATTTGGTGGGGCTGAGGCAAGTTCTTTCTTTTCCTGGCTTATTTCACACGTAACACTGGTGACCTGAAAAACAACTGACGAGAATTATTCATTAAAGCATAAGGGTTGAAAGCACCCAGGGGGCCAGAGAACAGAATGTGATGGACAGTGAAGAAAACTCTGGATTTCAGCATGAAACTCACTGCTGAGATGGGGATTTTTAAGTAATTCCCAACAGCACAAGGCTGAAGAACAATATTAAGATTGTGACATCTAATCTACACTCAAAATCCAGCCACTCTCTCTTTCTTCCCCCATTTTCCATCATAAATGGAAGTAATCAAGTGTTAACCTCTTAAGAAAGGAGTTCTACTTTCTCCTGGAAAACCAGCAGCATGGGGTATAATCTGAGGACACAGGTATTGTCCAAAATGAAAAAGTATTGTGCATTTTCTCCTTTTCTGTCCCATGAGAATCCTATCTGTTGGGCATGTTGGACAATTTTAAACATGTGAAAGCAATAAAAACCCAGTGATCAATGCTGCACATCCATGGCACAGCCACTCTTATTGCTGACACCCAGGCTGAAGGCTCTAGGGAGTCTCTTTCCACCATCACCTCCAGCAGTACCTGCAGGTGCAGCTTTCTGAATGATGAGCAGTTGTAACTCATGGGGAAATGCTGCAGCTCAGCCTCACAGAGAGAAAGCCTTTATGTCAAATTTCCTGGGCAGCAACACTTCAGTGAATCCTTCTGAAAAAACCTGGGTGCAAGTTTTGGTTTTCAGACTTATTCTGACCTAATCAAAATATGACTAAAAGCCTTGAATTCATCCTCCCTTGCCTTCCTTTTTTCCTTCCATGCCTACCACATGTTGTGTTTTTTAATGCCTATTTTTTTGCCTGATTTTTCTGTTCAAACTCTGCACACATCACCTCCCCCTTTTTCTGTACTTTGTATTATTTTACATTTATTCATTGGAAATAGCAGCCACGAACTACAGCCCTAATAGGTAAGAAGAAAGAAGCTTTGGGGAGCGAAATCTATGTAGTTCATTTACCATCTTTCTCTGTGTGACATTATTCCTCCATGAAATAAAGCCACTAATACTTTTAATGGCTTGCAGTACTGCTGGGAAGCTTCATATATGCAAGATGAAAAGAACTTTGTTATTAATACCATTATAGAAATCAATATTAGTATTATCTGCAAGTGTTTAAAGGCTGTAGAAATTAAAGAATCGATCAGGGGAGAAGCCTTAGCAGGGGAGCCAAGAAAATGAGGATCTGTGGGAGATCAGGAAATGATTTCCAGCTTGAGGAACAAGAATGTTTTCCAGTAAAGCAGAGAGGTTCTAGGAAGAATCTCCAGCAGCAGCCAGGGAAGATCAACAGCTTGAGTCACTCAAATGAAGAACAGATTAGGCACGCGGGCATCCAGCAAAGGAAGGAAATGAGCCTGCACCAGAAGATGACTTAATACACATTTAACCTCAGATTGCCATTGTTTTGAATGTATTCTGAGATGTTCTGAGTTAAATAAATACACGTGCCTTAAAATACACTCCCTGAGGATTACATGTGGTTTTGAGAATACTACTTATTGGGGATAATCATGTTTCTTAAGAGGATTTTAAAAAAATACCAGAGAAATCTTTCTCTTGTCTCCAATAGCATTAGGGATGTTTTCTAAAAACCCTGTCTACAAAGCACTCAGAGAAATGTAAGGAATCTTCACTATTCAGCACTATATTTATGTCAACAGCTTCCAGATTTAGTCATTTCTACACCAGCTGAGTAACATTTTGTTTGTGCAAGATCAAAAAAATCCTTTAGCTGTAATCAAATCAGTGCATCACATCCTCCCAACCACCAGCACACATATCTCCAACTACAATTTTAAAATGATCACCATTATTTGTGGAGAAGAGGGGGAGAAATCGAGCTGCTTGCCTCAGCCAGGATCACAGGCGTAGCTCAAACCTACCACCATCATAAGGTGCTGATGTAATTTTACCAAGGTGTTGAAACTGCTGGAGTTTGCTGACGTCCTGCAAGCTGCCAGCTCAGTTTGATGTCACTGGCTTTCAGTCACTGACAAAAGGCAGCTGATAACGTGGATGGATTTTAGTCACATCTGTCATTTAGCACCAGGCTCTCAGATGAACTGTCCCCTACAGCAGTGTTTAAGTAATTGCATTACATCAGTGCTGAACAGCTTATCCACAACTGGCTCTGAGTTGTGTGAACTCAATTTACACGTGGCCACACCATCCCCTGGCCACCTGAATGCAAGATTTATTGCCAGCATGCTGTTTACAGCTGTGCCTGTGTACAGGAGCACAGAAGTTCACAGGGCCAAGTGCAAGGTCCTGCACATGGGTTGGGGCAATTCCAAGCACAAGTACAGGCTGGGGGATGAAGGGATTGAGAGCAGTCCTGAGGAGCAGGACTCAGGGGTGTCAGTGGATGAGAGGCTGGATATGAGCTGGCCATGTGCCCTCACAGCCCAGAAAGCCAAAAGTGTCCTGGGCTGCAGGTGAGGGGAATTCTGCCCCTCTGACCTCCTCAGGTGAGACCCCACATGCAGAGGTGCATCCAGTCCTGGAGCTCACAATGTAAGGAAGATGTGGATCTACTGGAGTGAGACCAGAGCAGGGACATCAAGATGATCAGAGGACTGGGGCACCTCTGCTATGGAGACAGGCTGAAAGGGCTGGGGCTGTTCAGCCTGGAGAAGAGGCTTCGGAGAGACTTTAGAGTCTCTTCCAGTGCCCTAAAGGAGCTACAAGAGAGCTGGAAAGGGACTTTGTACAAGGGAATGTGGTGACAGAGCAAGGGGCAATGGCTTTCAACTGAAAGAGGGGAGGGTTAGATTAAATATTAGGAAGAAATTCCTCACTAAGTGTCTGATAAGGCACTGGCACAGGTTGGCCAGAGAAGCTGTGGATACCTCATCCCTGGAAGTGTTCAAGTTCAGCTTGGATGGAGTTCTGAGCAACTTGGTCTAGCGGAAGAATGTCCCTGCCCACAGCAGTGGGGCTGGGATGAGATGCTCTTTAAGATCCCTTCCAATTCAAACCATTCTATGACTTTACAATTTCAAAAGCTCCCCACCAGTGCTGTAGATATCATTCAATTCAATTCCAGCAGGAAGGAGTAATCTGCCACTCAGCCTTTCCTTGCAATGAGTCTGTCAGACTATCTGTGTTCACAGCATATTTAACAGAGACAGCCATGGCCACAGCTTCCCTCGTGTAAGATCCCTTTGCATTGCCAATGCTGGCAGGGCTGAATCAGCATCTGCAGCAGTAGAGTTTTCCAGACATTTCTGTAGTGTTGACAGGTCTGAGGAGACAAGAATTGTGGTAAAGGTGCTCTGAGGGGAAAGAGCAGGGAGAACACCAGAGCAGAAAAAAAGACTGAGCTTTGCTGCTGCAGTTCTTACAGACACAAATGCACTTTCTCTCTGCAAAATTTTTGCCCCAGCTCCTGTGTTACAGCTGGGTTTCCTTCAGGCTCTTCCCTGGCTGGGTGGCTGCTTTCACATGGAGTTCAGCTAAGGAGAATTCCCCACTCTCCCACAGACACATGTTTGTCATCCTGTTATCAGGGAAATCCTTGAGAATGACTCCCAGGATCCCAACTGAAGCAGCAGTCCCAGCTTGCCTGGCCTCTACTCAGGGGATGAGAGTGAACAGGAGTTTGGACAGAGCTCTGTAGCTGGTGGCTAACACTGTGCTCCTCACAGAATATCGATTTGCATGAGCTGTTAGGCAGGGCAAGGACCTTGTCAAGAAGCTCCAGCTCAGACGGCAAGGACAGCTCGGAGCTCCATCCGGGCAAGCAGCTGAGTATGGAAAAATATGAGTATGGAAAAGGGCAAACATTCCATGAGACAGGCTCTGGCCACTCTTCCAGCCTCCCAGATAACTGAGGCTCAGGGAACTCTGTGTCAGAGCTGACATCCCTGCATTTACCCAAATGGATGCAGTCTTAAAGGGCAATACTCTTGTGAAGATTGATTTCATCATCTCAAGAACAGCATGAAGATGAGTCAGGGGAGGTTTAGGCTGGATATCAGAAGGTTTTTCAGCCAGAGGGCCACTGGGCACTAGAATAAGCTCCACAGAGAAGTTGTCAGAGCCTCAAACCTACCAGAGTTCAAGTAGCATTTGGACAAAATTCTCAGGCACATGGTGGGATTCTTGAGATGTTTTTTGGGGTCAGGATTTGGATTCGATGATCCTGATGGATCCCTTCTAACTCAGTATATTCTATGGCTCTATGACAAGAGTATGAAATTGTTGAGCATTTGAAAGACAGGTTTTGATTTATGAACAAAAATTTGCTTTAATACAGTCATCAGGTTATAAATATGATGGTTCTTTTTGTCCACATGTTTTTTAAATAACATGCTGCCATGCAAATAACCTGAAATTTCAAAAGCTCTCACAGCCATAACGAATTCAGACAGAAGAGCAAGGCATTAGAGACCTTCAGAGTTAGTCATGAAAAGCAAATATTGAGGGTGCAGGCTGAAAAGTGAGAATGTGCTTCATACAAGCATTTCTAATAGAGACCATCATTTGCAAAGAATTTGGATAAACAAGGCTGGATTTCCACATGGAACTGTGGGGGAGGAAACTGAAGGGCAATATCTAAAATTAGTCCTACTGCTCTTTTTGTATTTTGTTTAATGAAGTACCTGGAGCAACTTCCCAGCTATGGACAAGAAATGTCACTGACATAGTGTCTCTGAATTTCATGCTTTCTCAAGTATCCAAAGAGAGCAATTTTTTAAATTGCATTCAAAGAAAAGGAAAGTGGGGAAAACCAAAATAAAGACACACAATAATAAAAAACCCCCAACCAACAAAAAAACCCCACCCAAACAGAGAAAGTAGAGAAGAGCCTAGACTCCTTTTCTCCAGCACTCATTTGTTGGCAGATGTTCTGCATGATCAAAAATGAAAAACATTAAATTCTGAGCTGACTGTTACTTCTTATTCTTCAAGAGATCCTTGTCAGAGAAATGTTCCAATCTACTTCTTTGGGAGTTACAGAATGGAGGTGTTATTGCATCTTTAGATGGAAAACACCAGAAAATAAAATATTGACAAATCTCAGGTGAATTTCTACCCAATATAATACAGGCTTCATTTTCTGTGGCTGAGGACAGGGCTTCTTTAAATCTGAAAGTTATGTGAAACCCTCAGCCAGGACACCAACACAAGGACAGCAGCTGATGGAGGAAACTAAAGCTGCCTATTTTGTCCAAGATGGGAACAGCTGCTCTGCAAACAAATGGTGCTCCACAAGAGGAGAACTCTATTGATCCCACAAGCTGCTCCATGGACAGAAATCTGACTCATCATTCATGTGCTTTATGCTGGCACCAGGCTAGGAAGGTGTAGGCAGGCACTGCTGATACCTACACAGAGGATTCAGTGATCAGTGTTGGTTATTCAAGGGTATCCATCTTTTAGACAGTCTTAAAAAGGCAGAAAAAAAAAAAGGAAGAAAAAGACAGCTCACCTCATAAAGCTAAAGGGATCTAGCTAAAACTAGAGATCTGCATTATCTTCAAAAAGTGTGTCTAACATTTGTTTTTTTCCTATGATCAGTACAGCCTCTGGCAGAAAGAGCTATTAAGAATTCTTGTTAGTGAACATGAAGTCACACCAGCTCATCCAAGTTTCCCAAAGACAGCAGAACAGTTTGCTGTTAACATTCTTACTCCACTAGGAACCTTTATTGGAGTTTTTTTCCTTCTTTCTCGTCCAATCCCTGTGTTCAGTGTCAAGGCACATCTCTGTCTCTTCAAAAATGCTGTGAGACAACTTGAAACAAATCCCTCTTTGCTTCAGATACAACAAAGGGAAATAAAGACAACTGAGTCAATGATTTGTTCACTTAATGAGAAGGACATTCTTCTTCAGGAGACAAGAATGGGCAGAGAAGGTGAAATCAGAGAAGGAATTTGAGGGATTTATCAGCTGCATACAAGGCAGTGGGAGAAAGATGGGCCTGATGTACAGGCTGAGGTCATGGACACTTGTAGAATGACAATGGAAAAGCAAACAGGATGGTTCTCTGAAAATAAAAAAATAAATCAGAGGATGATTTTTGGGGCCTCTCTTAGTGGGAATGGTGATAAAAGCATACAAAACTGGAAAGCTGAGTCATGTCATAAGCCTTAATCAAAATAGGCTTTGAAGAAGCTTCCTGCAGGCAGGCAGCACGTCCAGGACACTCTGCCAGCACAGGGTTGTGCTCTACTGTCCTGCATGGAAAAAACAGGACCTAATGAGGTAGCAGCTCCAGGTGTTTAGGAGCTGAATCTTGGCTAGCAGAACTTGAAGATGCTGGTCAGGGAAACAGGAGAGGAGCAAGAGCGGGAGGAAGCTGATGAATTTTCCAAGTAGAGACATTTAGAAAGAGATTAAATGTTGAGAAAACTACAGGGATCTCACACAAAATGATGGAAACAAGATCAGGTCTTGGATCTGACCTCTCATCTGATTTCCAAACCAGTCAGCTCTCTCTCTTGACAGTAAGCAGATTTCCTCTAAAGTCAGGAATCTGAACCTGCAAAAGTGCTTTATCTGAGAATCTTCCTCCCTTGCTGTAACTGGAGAAGTTTATTATAACAAAAATTCAAGGAAGTAGCCACGATCATCCCTCTTTCTACAACCCAGCCATATACAATTAGCACTTCCAAGTTGCAGAGTAGCCTTTCCATTTCTTACATCCATTAGTAGCTGCAAATTAATTATAAATGTTTCCCATTTTATCCTCTTACTTGACCTAAGAGCCTTTTTCAGACAACAGACTGCATCAAATGATTATCTTTTTTGTTTTATCTTAACAATTGGAAAGGCACATTTGGGAACCCAAAGTTAGACAGGATTCTTTGAGGGTGTTTTTTGCTAGAACAGCTTTTGTATACATTAGCCAACATAAAGTAAAAGGAAAACCTGGACTAAGACATGTTAAATTTCAAAGCACAGCTGAACAAAGGACCATGTATTTGATGTTCTCTGAGGAACCCATTTTTCTCAAAATATATTAAAAACTCCTTTAGAAATGGTGTTTTCCCTCACAAGGATTACTTAATTTCCTGAGACCTTGGAAGAGAGAGCCTGTGGCATTCCACAGCAGGAAATTATTCAATGAAAAGCTTGAGCAGCTACATTTTCTGTAAAATAGTTAAGGGAACCATGAGCTATACAAACAGCTTTCAGTTTACCAACCCTAACCAAAGCTTTTCCAAAAATTCCGTATCAAAATAATGTCTGGAAAAAGCAGATGCAATCTGTCTCATTTCAGCTGCTCCAATTATTTAGCAGTCGTACTTTAGCAGGGTTTTAGGAACACAGAGGGATAATTAACCTCCCCAGTCCTATGTGCACACCAAAATCTCCTCACCAATCTTGAGAAAGCCCAGGCAGGGCAGTGTCACGGCTCTGTCCCCCTGCTGTCCCTCACGAGCTGTGCAGGCAGCTGCCAGCCCAGTCCAACGCACACTGGCAACGTCAATCCCTGCTGGCTCCTGCACAGGCATTTGAAGCTTCCCAAAAAGCAGAGCCTTGATGTCACTCATGTACCTGACAGTGACAACACAAGTCCTTGACGTCCCTGGAGTGCTGCACTGGCCAAAGGCACAGCTGGGAATGGTCCTCCAGCCCTGAAGCCCCAAATCCTATTAGAGCACAAGGCCTCTCTTCAGAAAGGGCCACTTTTGCAATGGGTCAGTGAAGTTACAGACTTGACTTCTTCCCCCCAAATGTGTACATTTTCCTTTGTTAAATGGTAGTGAACTCATATGAAGTTTCCCCTTAAGGTTTATTTTAAATTTGGTATGTGAAGACACAGGTGGTTTTTTTTCAAACCACTTCATCAAATTTCTCCATTCCCTATTCTTAAATCTACCACGCTTAAATTTTACATTAATGGAATATTATATACAATGCCAAAAATTTTGTGGGAAATGTACATCTTCTTCCTCCAGACATCTGCCCATTTTGTTTACTTCTATTCTGTCAAAAGCTGATCAGGTTACAGATATAAATTTCTGGCTTGTTATTTGCAACACCTATTGTAAACCTACAAAATCCTGAAAGTCACAATGTACAAGGTTCTTACAGCAACTTACCATTCAACAGCCACCAAAGCAGGGGAATAAAACCTGGACTTTCACTGATGTACTTCAAGCCTCTCAAGTTGATACTCACGTTGTAAAGTGACATTAGCATTAGCCTGGAATTTAAAGAAAAAAGATGTGAGGGCCTTTGATTTCTTTGCATGCTTCAGCATCTTTTGCCATTTGTGTCAAGCACGTACCAATGCAGAAGCCTGTGCTAATAATTTATATTTTGGCAACAGATATAAATCTCAAATTATATATAAGCAATGTTGTGCAAACCCTTGTTTCTACTGTTAGATCACATATTCCAAACACATGGAAAAGAGTAAGAAGGTCTCAGGGAGGGGCTGGAATGCCCTCTGTTCTGGAGCCAGCTTAGCTACTGCTCTCTCTCATGCCTGAGATAAACCTGCATATCACTGCACTGCCACCACGTCCAAAGAAAAGGGAAATTATTTCGTTCCAAATGGACTTCACACCTCACATCCACTTCTCAAACAAGCTCTCACAGCTTAAGCTCCTATGCCCCCAGCAGACTTTTAGACACTCTGTGGACACGTTCAGAAAGCAGAAAAGGCAGTGACCCACTGGAGGCTAAACTGAGTTGTAAGAGGTGTCATTTATGTGCTCTGAGTTTGATCATCTCAGTTATTAAGCAGCAGAAAGAAGGAAGAGCAGATTTATTAAATCTACTGCAGCAGTGACCACTGCCAAGCAGGGAGGGGTGCTCTGGACCTGAAATTGCAGCTGGTAAAGCCCATACATTGCTTTTCATCCAGTCCCTGCAGCTCTGGGCTTCCAGAACAAGCCCTGACAAAAGAGCACAGCACTACCTATAATCAGCCAGAATGGAAATGATCAATAAACCATCATCTTATAATGGCAATGTTAACATTTCTTGAGAATGTCTTTCACCCTTAATCTGTTTGACATTTGCAGTTAGAAATAAAGTGACGTAAAAAGGCACTGCTGTGTTTGTATTTTTATTTCACTTGTTTGCTTTGTGCAGACAAAAGGACTGGTGGTGGTGATCCAGGGAAGTGCTGAGGTTTTTGGAGTGCTGGAACACCCCACAAGCCAATGCAGAGGCATATTACTATGTAACAGCACATTTAATTAAACACACTCACCTAGGCACAACAGAGAAGCATTTCCAGGCCCTTTCTAACCACCTTCACCTCCAGTACCTGCACATTTTAGTAAATATTTTTTGCAATAATAATTGCAAAAGTGCGTATCGAAGCAAACCTGACACAAATGATTACTGGATAAACAATACTTCCTGGTGGGTTTTTTTTAAATGTGAAGTGAGTCTTAATTACACACTTCATAATCTTCCTACTCAGACAAGCCAAATTTAATTAAACTGTTGTACTACTGTATCTGTCAATGCTTTCTTTAAAATCTAGAACTAAATGCACAGCTAAAGCCCCTCCTTGTTAATACATGGGATTAGTATATAAAATGTATTATTATGTACTAATATGGCTCTTCACTGGCTACTATCAACTGCCACAAATGCAAAGTTGAATATTCTTAACCATTTAATTATCGATACAGACAATTATGTAAATCTTTATTGACTGTGTAACAATTACAAACATTGAACAAACCCTACACCAGTGAGAAGAAAACCAAAAGTCTTTCACATCTGCTATTTCAGAAAGGCAAGGACACCCCTGAGATTTCAGTCCCAGCACTCACATATTTATTCCATATTCACAGACTACAGTGAATATCACAGCAGTTTTGGAATAAGTGACAGGTTCTCCCCGTGATTTTTTAATTTATATACTCATCCAAATAAAACACGTGATTGCTAGAACTAGGAAAGAGAACTCGTCTCTTTATCAGCTTACTTTGATACTGGTGTGTGTAGAATTAGACTCACTTTCCCCTGATTTGTCACACAGCAATGAAAAATATTTTTGAAAATAAAAGCTAGAAAATAATTGTAAAACCTCAAAACTAAGCAAAAGACAACCACAGCATTTAAAATTATTAGCCAAATTTTTTCTTCAACTGATTGGATTATAAATTGATGTCCTCCCATGTAACACAATGGTGATGCTTTAAGAAAAATACATTGCATTTCCAGAATAATGAACAGACATTTTCATCTGCAAGGTACAGTTTAAAAAAATGTGTCTGTCTGTAAGACTATGTATATAAATGTATGTGTAAACATTATTTATGATGACTCCAGAATCCATCTTCAGATAACTTTGAAATTGCATCAGAATTTATAGCAGCCTTCATATACTTCTCTCACAGTTGTCTTTCATTTTATCATGGCTTATGTTGCCTATGGGAGGAGAAAAGGGTGTTCTTCTGACACATCTGCTTATGAAAATGCTGATTAAGGTTAGCCAGCAACTAAAAAAACTTACGCAAAGAACAATTTAAAAACAATCAACCAACCCCCCACAACCCTTCTTTTCTGGCCTGGGAGAGTGTAAAATTCCCCAAAAGGACAAGAAAAAATCCAGTGTTAGTTAGTAACAGGTTTCTTGAACTGAACAGTGACAAGACACATACAGAGCTCGTTAGAAAAAGGACTTTTTTGATTATGGACATGAAAAACAAACACAGGGAAACATTTTGCACTAAAACATTTGAGCAAATTAAGCTCCCTTGTTCTCTGACAAGGCCATGAAGAAATGTCCTTTCTGGCATTTGTTCTAATGTCAGAATACAGCAAATTTTTTTATCCAATAGCAAGTTCAGAGTAAGGAAAAAAAAAAGTTGGTTATGTGGGATATCAGAAAATATCATCACTGCACGGCATTCAAGCTATTGTAACAGATGCTTAATATTTCTCACTTATCAACCACTTTGAGCAACCTCTTTTCCAAGCTTCCCTGCATTTGTTAGCACAGAAATTAAACCCTGCTGAATTCCTTGGCCCCTCAAGGGATTGTCCTATGTTTATTTTACCAGTAGTGCTGTATTGGCAGCCAAGTTTACATCACCATGGGTAATTCTTCTGCAAAGCAGACAGATTTTGAAGTATAATTACAAGCAACCCAAAATACAAATTCAAAAGAAAGGCCCTCAAATCCAATTACATTAATACAATACGAAATTATCAAAAATAGTTTATCTGGGCCATAGACAAGTATCCACCTAAAATTCAGAGTGTGTGTGTAGGAACATCTTCCCTCCTCCTTTCAAAGTCCTCTTCTATTTTTATCCCATTTACAGATTCTGAAATAGCATGGATCCTCTTTTCAGGGTTGTTTTTTGGTTTTGTTTGTTGGGTTGGTTTGATTTTTTTATACACATGAAGGCACAAATTACCTTTACTCTTGTAAATTGTGATTCTCATACAATACTTTCAGTTGGGACGTTATCAAAAAAACCCCTACTGTTGACCTTCAAGCCCAACACTTAGGAAACAGACTAAATAACTGATCTCAAATCATCAAGCCACTATCCACAGCACAGGCTTTTCAGCTTTCCCCTCACCACCCAACAGGGAAAGGCAAACACCTTCAGAGGGCAACTTGCTCCCCCTCACAACAGCCATCACCTGACAGCACCATCTCCTCCCAGTGACTGTGGGAAGGAGCCCGGCCAGTCAGCAAATGCTTGACATCCCCCTCTCTGACAGCTGAGGTTAGGCAAGATAAAACCTCTCCAAAGTGAAGACCGAGCCTGATTTCATGACTATCACATCCAACCTGCCTAAATGTGTGCCTAGATGTGGTCAAGTTACTGTGGCTGACAGGGCTGCTGTTTGTCAGCTGAGCTGTGACAGCTGCCTGGGGTATGAATTGTTTGTGTATTTATGAAAAAAACCACCACAGTGGCTCAAACCATCTTCATGAACAAATGAACCAGGTGTACAGGACCAGTGCCCACAGTTCAGCAGATGAGCCACTCATTAAGCCACAGTAATTTGCTCAGTCAAGGCCATATATCCTCAACTTGTAAGGTCTTGGAGGAAAAGGTAAAGCCAATTGTTTATTTAATCTCTCCATCAGCTGAAAAGCACTTTTGCAGTCTATGAACTATGCAACAAGGCCTTGCCTTTAAAGCTGTATTGCAAGGTCACTTTACAGGCATTGCCTCTTACAAACTGAAGTGTGTACTGAGTCTGGCTGCTAAGGAGCCTAAAATGATTTAATTTTTGCTCTCAGCAGATCCATAACTCACTTTCTTCACTAAGGACATGTGACATTTTACACTTCATATTAGAAGGGAATAAATATGACTCCACGTTTCCCACATCCTCTCTGTTGTAAAACTTGACCCCACACCTTCCTTATTTCTGACTCAACTCACGACCCCCTCCCAAGGTAGAAGAGGGCACCCCTGCTCACCTTTACAATATTATGGTGCTTAAGAGACTTCCCAAGAGACACAAAACTTGGATAAAGTCTTGTAGCCAACCCTAGTATATCTGCAAGGAATGCTACTGGGAAAAGAGCTTCCAAAAATTATGTTTCCTCTCCAGGAAAGGAATAATGGGAGAGCAGGAAATCTACTGTCATCACTTGAGCTGCACTGCAAGATAATGCATTTCATTTGGAAGGGGAAAAAAAAGTCAACATACACTTTAAATTTGCTACAGAGTCCTGGCTTCATGTCTCCCAGGAGATGCATCATCGTGTCCAATAATTCCCGACTGGAACTGACCAGGAACTCACGGCCACACGCCAGCGCAGCCACATCTGTGGGAGAGCACAAAACATCACCACAAAAATCATGTTTCAAACGAAAGTTTATGCTAATTATCACGACCACTAAAAAGGTATGTCAGCTGTGAAGAATGAACTATGGCATTGATAAAAATTTCAGGCTACATTCACCTATATAGCAAATACTGAACAACAAACACTGGTCAAGCTCCTTCAGAATTCTACTTTGGTAACCAAAGCATTAATTCAGAATGCCCAGTGTCCCAATAGCAGCACAGTAAATTGTGAAACAAAAGGCTGTATTTATCCACAGGTCATGTGTGACTGAAACAAAACTGATTGTTATAGGTTCCATTTTAAAGAAACAGGATTGCACTGTTTTACAACCACTCAATTCAATACACCTGGCACACTACACAAACAAAACTCTTATGAACATCTACTCAAAAGCTTTTTTCCTACCTCTCTGCAAGTGTGGCATTATTCAAGCACAAACCACAAGATAAAGTTATTTGCAAAGGCTATTACTCCAAAGCAGACTTTCCTTTATTATTTTCCCTTACACCTGCCCCCTACTCAGTACAGTGGCATAATGCATTACACATTGATTTTATTACAATCTTTAATGACATCCCAACAGCTAAAAATCCCACATGCAGAAAAGTTGTTCATTCAAGATTCACTTACTTTTACAAATATCCACTGTTTCATCTATCTTGCCTTGTCTCTAGTGTAATTTTGACAGTTACGTTTCACAGAAATGCAGATGATGTATCAACCTTATGCCTCACTGCCTCCCAAACCAACGGCAGTCATTCTACACCAGATATGTGGCTTTTTACTTATTTTCTGGCCCTAAAAAAAATTACTTAGTATGGAAGTCAGGTTTATAACCTTCTGCTTCTCTTATACAGTAAAGTGCAATGTATCTGACAATAACCAAATTTTTAAGCAGTTTCAAAATCCTTAGTCCACGCCTTAAGCTGAGGCTGATCTACTTGCACCACCTGCAATTTGTAATCTTGTAGATGTTGGCATCACTGCTGAGTCACTAAGTAAATTGTTCAGTGAGTACAAACTAATGTGAGCATACAAGAATGGTACAATGGTCCTTGCTGCATTCAAGACTGAAGGATGCAACAGAGAATTTCAGAACTCAGTGGCTCTTACCCATCCAATCCTTAATAATGTCACAGGCAGCACAGAAGTGCCTGCAACAGAAGTGTCAGTAACAAAATTTGCTAGAACTTTAAAAGACCAGAAAGTCACCCAAGATATCAACACTGACAACTTAAGTTTGAAAAGCTGTATTTACTGCATCTTCTATGAGGCAATATACATTCCCAGTATGTGTGGAATGCTATTCTGAGACACAACATTAACTTACTTGTTACAATCCCTGCCAAAGCTAATACAAACTGATTTTCCTCAGAATCCAAATCCTGCTGTTTCATGTCTTCACTTAATGACTTCACAAAGCTCTCCATGGTCTGGGCAGTGATTGTGAAAAACTTTACTGCTTTACTCTGCAAGTATGGAGGAGAAGAAAGATTACACACACTACAGCAACTATAATTACTAGATGCTACAGTAAAACAATCTTCCAAATTATTAAAACATCCAGTTACTTCAAATAAACTACAGAAAATACCAGGTATTCACTGAGTGACATTTGATCCCATAATATTTGAAACCATTACCTTAGAAGAAAACAGGAAACTACTCAATGCTACATTTATTCATAAACCTGAACCACTGCATATCCACCTCCTAAGCACACAATATTATGTACCAACCAACAGAATTAAAACTTATTTTCAAAAGTGAGAATATTATCTCTTTGTTTTGCGTAGCTGCACCAGGTGTTTCACATTTATCTGGCCTACTACAGTAGCTTTTGTCAAAATCAGATAAGACTGGACACTTAACATGAAATTCCTAAGAAAACAATGACGTCCCCAGAAAAAAAGCAGAATTCAAATGGATCCTAATAGGACTCATTAATTGCTCAATACAGGATGGAGAATAAAGGCTATGCAGAAGTTCTTCGGAAAAGGAAATGGAGGTCTCTCCTGGGTCACAGGTTGAACTTAAGTCAGCCATGTCATGTGAGAAAGAATAATCACCACAGCAGAGCACACGAACAGGAGCACAGGCTGTAACTATGGGACAGTCTTTTCCCCTCAGCTGCAATCCTGCTCCATTTGGAGGTATCTCAGCTGAGGGAGCACCACCTGGTACAAAGCTCAGGGCGGGTCAAAGAGCCTGGCCACAGGTGCAGAGTCCACAAAGAAGGATGGACAGACCTGTTTCTGTTTATTGGTAATTCTGACTAGTAAAACATTGCTGGAACTCTATTTCACACAGAGGATGAAGGCTTTCATAACCAAAATCGTGTGGCAGAGAGCCCATAATGCTGGGCTTCCCATGGTTTTCAATAATTTTTCCAGTTGTTTCATGAAGCAGCTGAAACTTTTAGTCATTCGCAGCAGTGACCCAATGGGAGAGTTCAAGAAATGCCTGAACTTTTATTCGTTTTGTAAAGTGACTGAAAATTTTAATACTTTTGCAAAATTACTGCTTTCACAGTATGTGCAAATCTAGTGGTAACATTTATTTATTCCTCCACTGCTGCACATTCACCACATTAAAGATGTACCATTCCTGTGGGGTGACTCCAACAAGAGGGGACAAAAAGCAAGCTCAGTCAACACAGTATCTTCACAAATGATATTGTGGCCCCAGAACAACAGGAATAAAGGGATCAGGAAAACAAATGCAATTCTGCATGTGCTGGATGTAGTTTTTATATGGACACCACTCCTCAAAGATAGCAATTTTAACACAAGCAGTGACTATAGCTCAAGAATCAAGAGGGTGTGAGAGAAAACGAAGAGCCCTACAAGTCATCATGAAAATACATATTCACATGAGAACATGAGGGTTCTAAGCACCCTGAGCAGTTGGTATGTTGGACAGAAAACAATTCTATCTGCCAAGCCCCTGAGGTTTCACTAGTGTCCTCTCTGCTGATTCTCATTTCCAGACAGCCACTACTTAACTAGTGCTGACGTCCAGCAGAGACCCAACAGGTTTATAAATAGCAAACACTGCACACTCTGCACAGTCCTTTAGTAACTTCACAGCATTTTCATGGGACTGAAGAATGTCTCACCCACACATGTTGAGATAAGAACAGTTCTGAAAGCAGCCATTAAGGTGCTTGAGCTCAGATGGTGCAATGAACCCTGTGCCATCTGTGGAACTCCTGCATGAAAGCTCCAGGTAACATGAAAAATTGCTGCCACAAAATATAAAGTGGTTTGTCACCATGTCAGACAATTGAAGTAGCAAAACACCTTGTAGGATCCAAAATTTCAAGTTGAAGCAAGCCTTGATGCTGTTCTGAAATCAAACCTTCACGCAGTGTTTCCATGTGAAAAGCCTGTCATATCTGGCTGATGCTTTTTGAAAGACATCCAAAACAATCTCATGGGAATTAATTTGCTTCTTTTTTTGGTACATGCAGGTAGGAAACCTTGAAAACTCTCTCATGGTGCTTCTCTGGATGCTTCTTCAAATTCTCTCTAGAAACACATAGGCAAAACCAGCAGGCATCTCTCGCCCACTGCCTTGAGAACTGCTTGTGTCACATTTCAAATCTGCTGCTTAAGTTCTGATTTTCCTAACCCATATGGACACAAAACGTATATTGGTCACTAAGATCATTTCAGTCCATTTGCATTACAGGACTGTAAGAAAGACCTACTTCTCTATTGCGAAAAAGGCTGAAAAAAGTTTGAGCATTGTTCCCTATGGCATGACATGATTCTGAATTGATGCCACCTTCCCCATGTGCTTAAATATCAGCAACAGTTTCAAAGCACCCTTGATGTTCTCATACATTTCCGTTGTTCACAGCACTTTCTCAGGGGAGGAGGGAAGAAGCTACAAGCTGTACAACTTGTCCCAAAATAACCCAAACCAAGTATGTTGTATGACAAATCTCCATCATCTTTTAATGACCTGACTCACTGCCAGTTGCAATCTGTGGTTGACACAATGCCACACAATCCATTTATGCTTTTCCTACGAGTCTTGTTGCAAGCCCAAGCACGTTTCTTACAGCGTTACGTGCACCATCACAAGAAAATGATGCCCCCCAAATGATGCTCTCATCTTCACCAGAAGTACAGCAGTTCAACAGGCTCTAATGATTGCTGGAAATGACTGTAGGAGAAGTATTTTGCATTTCAAACCAACCTAACCCCCAAAGTATTGCATCTTCACAGTTGTTTTTTTTTTTACCTTTATACCAATCTTCAGGTAACAGATTTGTTTTTAACTAATACAACTGAATTTTAATATTTAAGACTGCTTTCAACAACCAGCCTTGTTCTTTAAATTTTAACTGCTTTACACAGTGTTTTACAGATGTTTTTCCTAGTAACTGCTGCTGCTTGGATTTGAAATCATCAGAAGTTATCATTAATAAGGCATCACCGTACAGCTTTCTAATGGCCAATATAAAGCTGTAATTGTATTTTGGAGCACCCAACTAGAAAGACTCTTACAAACACATTGGTTTACCACTTACTATAATGAACTAATCCTATTCACTCAGCTGTTCATCATGCTGCTGAAAAATCAAGCCAAAAGAAACTGTGGCATCAGTTCACTCAGATTAAATACAGCAATTCCTTCTCATGTTGGCTGTGTCAAGAATGAAAACCGTATTTTTATCAGGCCTGTTCCCCTAATCCCTCCTAATTCCATCAGCTGCACTTGGCAGCGAAACTGTGATAGTTGCAATATTACTATTGTCATTAACTGTTGTTGTTTTGGTTTTGTGGTTTGTTTTTAGTTTTGGGTTTTTTTTCGAATAGTCTACTTGCCCATGTTTAACACTGATGATTTAATAAGATCCACAAGCAGTGAGGGTCTCTAAATTTCCAAGAGTCATTCATGTATTAAGGCTGCACAAAGATTTAAAGAAGTTGAGAATCAATGGATCTATCTTTTCTCCATGGAAATAGCTCCTCCAAGCTCTCTACACACATGGAAACTCCTGCATGTGCCCAGGAACTATTTTCTCTTTCTGTTAGCTTTTGAAGATAGTTACATGGTGCTAACTGTAGCCTTGCTTCCACACACACACTTAGCTGTGTGTGATGGAAAACAGATAACCCTCATTTGGTAACAAAAGAATTAATTATTGCATTTATTCATAACACTTCACAGCTCCAACCCTTCTTAAATGAGAATTGATGGTTCCCAAAGAACATGCAAATCAGGAAACATTTTTGCTGTCCAGACAGTTTCTGAAATACATCCTTGAAGTGTGATCCACAGCAGGGTCCTTATTTTAAAGGTCCTTGTTTTACAGGCCTAAGAACACTGTATTCACCTGCCATACTTACTGCTCCTAGAATGGATTTCACAGCCTCCTCGTTGCTGGATACCCCCCAGAGCAAGGTGCACACAGCTGCTCCCATCTCTGTGCAATACTCTGCCTGCTGCAGGAGCTGCTGCTTGGCCTCGTTCAGCTGCTGCCGCAGGTCCAGTTTCTCCTGGAACAGCACAAGGAAATTTTGGTTGCACTTCACGTTTCCCACACCAAGTTTCTAGGCTAAGGGACAGAACAAGAAACACAATCATGGCCATCTCTGAAATGGAGGGTAACCCAGAGCAGTTGCAGACACATTCCTTCTCTCCTGAGCTGTCTCTAAGCAGTGCAGGCTGACAGGAACCAGAAACTGCCCACAAGGTCAAACCAAGCGACCCCGAGACTGAGTGGCACCTAGAGAAGCCTGATAGGAGACATCTCCCCCTGAGCAAACAGCTCCATGTCTCTTCAAGAGAGAGGGGATTTCAGCATCAGGGGCCAGCCTTCCCTGACACCTTCCAAAAGATACAGGAAAAATCTTACAGGAGGGGAGGGTTGTTTTGTTTTTCAAAACATTTTTCTGCTCTAGCCAACATGGAACAGTTGCCGGATATCTAGGATAAATATTGTTGTCTCTTCCAACTCTCTTCTGTTGGCATAGTCCTGAGCAGCAGTGGCAAAGTAAGACACAGTCCCCAAAAAACACACCTAAGGTTTGAAGTTTGGAGGGCCTTCCATTGCAAGAAAGCCAAGGCACCACTGTGCATCCATGAGGATCTAAGCAACCTGGTCTAGTGAAACTTGTCCCTGCCCATAGCAGTGGGGTTGGAATGAAGTAACATAACCCCAAAATCCTTTCCAACCCAAACTAATCTGTGACACAATGATTGTATGATCACTTAAGTGAGCTGCTAAGTGGTTCTTGCTACAAACCATAAAGAGAAAACAGAACAACCCGACAGAACCAGAGCACAATTTCCATTTGGCAGTACATTTTTCCAATCATGTGGGAAGCTGGCTGGAAGAATATCATGAGATTGGGTAGGATTCTAAGTCTCACAGGCCTCCTACCAGCTGCCACAGGGGTAGTGAAGCTGCTGCACTTCTTGGTTTAGAGCCAGAACAGACAGCGAGATCAAGGCAGGGATTCTGCAATCTGTGTCTTGGGGGGGGGTGTGGGCTCCCAACTAACTCCAGGTAGGGTGGCATTAGACAGTGCTGCAGCGAAAGACCAAGGCCAGTCCAGAAATATTATGCTAATTCAAGTACTAAAAGAGAGAATCACAGGTTGCACCATGTCAAAAAACATAAGGATCTTACTCTGCTCATTTTACAGACAAGGGATTTTCAAATTCACTGAAGAAAAGACCTTCCTCAGCCCAGCCTTCCCAGTGTGTTTGGCTGTCAGGATGAAGTATGGGGAAATGAGAAGGAATCTTTTCTGTGTCAATTTTGAAAGCAACTAAACAGAACAAGACCTTTAACCATGTATTGTCATCAAGACTTTAAGTATCTTGCTGGTTTTGGGGTTCAGCTCAATACTTCATGTTGAGGGTTTGGGAAGAACAGAAATGTTCTGCTCTGAACTCCTCTGAAAATTTACATCATATGGTGCCAACCAGTACAGAGCTGTCTGTGCTCTGTCACCAGTTACCTGCTGAGCCTCCTGATTACCCCTACAAGCCTGATTTGCAGTGCTGCTGATGGAACACACAGGTGAGGGTTTGTAAAGTTCAAGTTTAATTTCTCAAGTAGACTTCTGTATGTATTTACTCCCTGGAGTCTCTTTCACCTACATATGCAAAAGACTGACACTTGCTGCTGATTCCATAGGCAGAGTCTCCCAGGAAAAGTCGCTTATTTCTTAATACTTTGATCGTTTTTAAGCAAATTAGACAAATTCCATCTTTTACATGACTCACTGTCAGGCCTATCAGCTTTCTGCCACCATGTGCACCCACAAAATGTCCTCAGGCATCTTCCTGCCTAATCCCTATATTCTCCCTGTCTTTTCCACGCTGTCCTAGTCTTAGGGAAATGTATCTTTAACACATTTTATTTGCATTTGGATGCTAATACTGAGTAAGACATAAAATCCAGTAATACCAAATCTAGATCCCCCAACAAGCATGCAAAGCTAGCAGAAGAAATGCCAGGATTTTTAATAGATCAAAAGCAACATCAGAACAAAGATATGAGGCAAGGAAAACAAAATAGTGCATTCAAGAGCCAGGAAAATAAACAGAGCCTGCAAAAACAAATAACCTGGCTGGAAGCAACACTCCTAAGAGTTCACATCACCCAGCAATCCCTGTGCTATGCAACACCACCATCTTCAGGAAAAGGTCAAGGCACGAGAACACAGCAGTGCCCAAGTATGGAACTGCAAAAAGACAGACAAAAGAGACATTAGCCAAGAATAACATGTGCACTTCAAATTTTCCTCAGGTTCAGAAAGCACAGCAATTCCCTCATCAGTGATACAGCTCTGCACAGAGAATTTGGAAGGCAAAATGTTGATTTATGACGGCCTCAGAAAAGGACTGTTCTGCTCAACCAGAAATGCATTTATTCCATGCTTGTTTCAGTGAGTAATTTTTTTCTCCTTCAGAAGATAAATATGTAGAAAACAATTCAGAAACTCTACACAAGGATGCCTAGAGCAGAACAGCAACCAAATGAAAAACACCAGAGAAGTGATTAACAAGAGCAAAAATCACTCATATACACACACCATCTTGTTGTATCCTGAAGAGCTACAGGACTTCACAACATCATGAGCACAATCCACTGAAATACACCTTCCTGGCATTTAACAGAACCCAGTCAGTCATCTGCTACACTGCACAACAGAAAAGACATGAAGAGAAGAGCTTTGAGCAGAAACACCAAAACAACTGCTCCTAGTAAGCTTTCCATGCTTTAAGTAAAACTCATCCAAAAGAAATCGTAAACCCAAACCACCTGCCCTTTATTTCATTACTGTATTAACAAGAATGATGGGTGGGATTCACTTCATTAATATCTAAAGCAACAACACTCAATCTTACAGGGATTTTATCTTGGGTGCTTACACGAGTGAAGACCTCAGTGCACAGCACAACAAACCCTGTACCTATTGCTGAACTGCAACAGCTATCCCAGAAATATTTATTTTGAAATAAGGAATATCCAGACTGACAACTATTCCATCATACCAAACTTCATTCCAGAGTGACTTTTCTATGCAGATGTGCACTAAAAGTGCATTTTTGAGCTCCTCATTATTCCCTTTCAAAAATGAAGTAAGTTTTGAGGTTCATCTGTCTTTGTGCAGTTCCAAGGCTGGCAAATGCCAGCTGTACAACCCTAGCAATGTGAGCTTCTGCTGGCTACTGAAGATGGCTCCAAGGAAATGAGAGGAGCCTCATTTGAACCCAAATGGTTTCACAGTCTGAGAAGTCACAGTCTTTGCTATTCCTTCATTGTTAAGAATCTCCCCTCTCATAATCACTAAATACAATATTGACAGAGCAAAAGGAGCCCTGAAATTGCTCTTTGATTCTCAGCTGTACATGGCAATTGGATCAATAGGTGCTTTGAGAAAGACTATTAACACTAAACAAAGGTATACAGCTCACAACAAACCAAGAGAGGCTGGTTTCACTCTGTACATTGCACTGCTTAAATTGTATTCTATTGTCCTCTTTGCAAATATGTTATAGCAATGTTAAATTCAAAAGAACTGATTCTGTGAAGGACCTTTTGGTTCCAGCTATACCACAATCTTCAAAAATACCCCAGTGTTTTACTTCAACACGTTAATATAAACAAAATGCTTGATTTTGAAGTTCATATATACCAGGACAAACCCTGCCAAGCACCCAAAACACAACTCCATACAACTGCACTCCACAGAGCAGGGAAGCTGAGAGAGATCCCTGCAGCCATGCAGGAGTCCTGTACTGCAGTGGGAGACAGTTGGGACCTCTGCTTGTACACATTGACTTCTTGCTGGTACTGCATCTTACTATATTTTGCCTAGTTACAATATTGATCCTTTTGCTCTAGAAATACCAAGAGGAGGGGAAAAATCAGTTATGACCTTATAGGTTTTATTTTCTTCACCATCTGATTATATGGATAGAAATCCCAGATTGTTCTTGAGACTGAGGATTCCTTTTGTGACATGAACACAAAAATGTTATCATTACTGCTTTTGTTATTCAAACTCAAACACACAGATATCAATATCCTGGCAGCAAATCTACCTTCTTCTCTCTCATGCAATCTGCCTGGGCTGTTTCCAGACGGGCTCTGAAGTGTTCACAATCCATTCTCAGCTGCTCTATTTCCGCCTCCTTTTTCTCCAGGTCTGTGACAGGATAAATCAGATACAAGAAAGAAGAAACACATTATGACCATGGGGCCTGCATTAAGGCAAAGAGAATCCACCAAGCGCGACTTTACTGAGATGCCTCAGCTGTTTGCCTGTGCAAGATCACCTCCCCGTGGCTAAATGGGAATATCACAATTTGCTGTGTGGCAATTGCTCTGAGAAAGCAAACCAACATGAGTCTGATTTAAAAGAATCACATCTAGCTGTTAAATACTGAAGGTTGAGAGAATTTTAAAAAATTTACTTAGTTTTCTACTTTGTTTTCATGCTGATTTTCATGAAATTTCACCCAAGTCAGTGACTATATTAAAAATGTAAGAAAAATACCAACATTAGTCAAAAGTGAGTGTTTCAATCTACAATTTACAACTTATATGGATAGCAAGAATGAAAAGCAACTACTCCAAATATTTTAAAATAGAATTTATAAAGTAGTATAAGCAACCTGGGCTAGTGAAAATTGTCCCTGCATATGGCAATGGGGTTAGAACTGGATGATGTTTAAGATCCCTTCCAATCCAAACCATTCTGTGATTCTATGATTATAAACCATTTAAACATTGTCAGTTACAAATTGTATGATTCCCTTAAAAAATTAATTTCTGGCACTATCAGAAATTCATTCTAATTTAGACACTTCATTTTAGTGAATAGAAATGAAGTTAAAAGTATTCTATGTCACCAGCATGATGCCTGTTTAAAAAAAATTCCCTTTGAAGAATATTTTTCATAATAGTTGCATGCTGTATTTCTCATTTAAAACCATAGTCCTGTATGCTTAGTATTTATAATGGAAAAAGGAAGCATGTTTAAGCAGTTCCAAAAAGTAAAATACAAACAGCATTTATTGAAACCCTAGTTGGTTTAAAAAAAACAAATTACACCCCACTTTAAACACGACACCCTTGGATATGACAGTTTGCTCTATGGCTTAACACACTTTAAATACTTCCTGTAACATGTGACAGTATTTCTTCATGTAATTACCAAAAATCATATCAAATTCTATCATAAAAAGACAACATCATTAAAAATTATCCAAATATGTTCTTATTAACCAAAGGACTTAGCTTCTGGCATTCTATTTAGCAATTCTACATGATTTGAAAAGAAATACATTCCTGTTTTGGCCCTAATTGACAAGTTTATTATTTTAAATATACACATATTGCTTTCAGTAGCCTGTGTAAAAGGAGAAAAGCTGTTTGTGGATGATTTATCTGAAGAGGTGGAACATATCTCCACTCAGCCCTTGTGTGATTCTAAGCCAGCAACACTTTTTAGCAGAAAGCAAAGAGGCAAGGCAGGGGTTCACTGCTTAGCATCTCTGTGCCAGGAGAAGCTCTCTGAGCAACTCACTGCTTTTCAGCCTGAAATCCAAAGGAAAAGAATGAAGGGGGGAATGGATTCACTGCATTTTTGAGGATAACTCTGGACAGTGGCAAGAGACTTCCCTTCTGCCAAGTGAAGAAAAATCAGTCCCACGCACTTCTGACTATGTGGGTGTGAGTCCTAAGCAGTTCACAGTAGCCTGTCTTGAGCAGGAGTAGAACATGCTCTGCTAATCTACAGCAGGCCAAGAACCTGTTTATCCTTGCCAGGTAAGTTCATCCAGTGAAAATCTGTCCCTGCAAGGAAAGAAGTTCTCCAGAAAGAGAAGAATCATTTCCATCCTTTGAGAGGATGGATCCAATCTGAATCCAGCCAGCAGACACACAAAGATGCCACATCCTTCACCATCAGGCTTCAAAGGTCCTGGAACCAAACCTGAGCCAGAAAGGGAATAATATTGACTACTGAGCTTTAACACAAGGCAACCTGTACTTTTTAAAGGGCTTCAGATAAAAGAAGGGTGTGTCAACATCCTCTAAGGTATCACAATGCTTTATGTAGAAGGAAAAAAAGGACAATAGTGGAAGCTGCTAAAAAGAGACCTACTTCTAGCTATTCCTCATTTGTGGAAACTCCCCTGCTATGCCCAGTCAGCCTCCCAGCTGTGCCTTTGCTCTGAAGAGAAAGAAGCAGTTTTCACTACCAACTTGGGTGAGCAAAAAGAAATAAGAAATGGCACCTTCATACAAAGAGGAAATATGTAACTTCATCCCTACAGTGGTAATCAGACTCTGGGAAGAAGCAGCACTTGCTCCCAAGATAAAGACTCAAAAGCAGAACAAGGCACTGGGCACAAGAAAGAAGAGGAGGCCCCCGCCATTTCAGGTGTGAGGTAGACTCGTTCTCATCCACAGAAGTTACAGGTCATACCAGGAGATTTTCTGGACCAGAGATCTAATCTCAAAGCTCCGGGAGGTGGAGAACTGAGTACAACAGTGATGAATGCCAACAAGTGATGGCATTCCAATTCTACTGATCCAAATACTAGATCAACATTCAATCCTATTTTTAACACTTCCCCAGTGGAGCGAGTTCCACTAAACATACCCATGATAATACAGAGAAACTGCTGGTGCTGTATTTCTATGACTCCTGGAGCCAAGCATTCTTCCTGAGAAGAGCAGTAAGAACAAAACAGAATTCTCTTTTCAAAATGAACAATTACCCTGGCAAAAATCTTAATGAAGACCCTGACAGCAGCCTGAAAAGTAGGTGTTGGCTGCACTGAGCATTGCTAGCTCAGATGTCAGACACCACCCCTGAAAAGCCATAGCAAATGGGTGTCCTATTGACAGACACACACCAGAGAAATGTGCAAAGATCCCAAGGTTTCTCAAAGCTGTTCAAGACTCCATCAGTCTCACAACTGACTGGGCCAGAGGTGTTAAAAGTCTCTGACTACAAGCTGCACTTCTTGAGGAGCAGGAGACTGCTGCTCAAGAACACTTCACAGTACCCAGAAAACCGCAACAACTGATGGAAGTCTGGAGATGTACAAATCACACATTAGGCTTCTGTAAAAACAACATGAAAAAACATCTCTAGGAGCTGCCAGGACTCCTGTAAGCTTCACATGCCACACCAAGAGGCTGTATGCGGCAAACAGCACCACTGTGAGAGTGAGGGCTGCTGGTGTCCCTGTGATGTCCAACCTTCAGTGATCTGTGTGCTCCAAAGCCTCCTTTCAGTCTGCCTGATTTCATGCTGCAAAGGTAGGAGAAGACTGGAGCAGCAAAAATCTCCACCTGACTTGTCCAGCTCTAGGGGCACACAATGGCCAGAGCCTGAATAAATATTCAAATGCCCTCATCACCTGCAAGAGAAATCTCCACTGTGCAGAAAAGACTCAAGAGAATTCAAAGGCTGACTCAGCTTCAGGTCCTGCCCTAGAGGACCTAGAGAATGCTCGGCAGCCAGCAGAACATTTCAAGGTGTTTAAAATCCCCATGTTGATACCATGAGCCTGCTCTGGATGGCCCTGACAGGGTCTCCTTGATGCCTGGCACAAGGAATGTAAGAAGGATCAGTGAGAGGAATCTTGAGACTGGACATGGATATAAGTAGGTAAAAACTAATTGAGGGTCTTGAACAGTTAATGCAACTGGAAACAGTCCCTGATGCCTTAAAACAGCATAAAGAGAACATTTCCAGATCCTATCCACTGCTTGTGACATGGAAGAATCTTTCCAAAGAGTGGATCACTGAGGCAGCTGGAAGCTCTGCCCCAATACAGCACTTGGTCAGACCAGGCCTTGAGGCCCTACCTTGATCTTCCTTAGTTGGCTGTTGCAAATAAATTTCCCATTTATCATTTGGTATTCTAGAAGAGACACACTCTCTGTAATCTGTCTCAGTGCTTGTTCCATGTCTTTTCAGGCAAACCCAAATCTAGGTAAATTGTACAGCTGCAGGTGAGCTACAGGCTAGGGATGGAGCTGACTCCTATTTGGCCCTGATGGCATGTTGGGAGCAGGGCAATTTTTGAAAAAATAATGCATGGAGGAGCACAACATTGAAAAACTGGACTTTGGGGAGCAGCAGTAAAAAAACTTTTATTACAGAATCTTTATTTTGTTTTTATTAGTACAGCATACAAACTGAAAAATAAGAAAGGCCAAATTCAAGATTAACTCACTCTTCCTTCAAATTTTTATCCACTGCTATTTACCACTATTTTGTTGCATTTTCTTTCTGTGCAAAGTGACCTTTTGAAAAACAAAATGCTTTTGCCTTTTCTCAAAGGGAAAACACTTTCTTTACCTCATACAGCTTCCCTTACTGCCTGAAGTATATGTTTTTATCCACAGTAAAATATTTTTAAAGATTAAATTGACATGTCTGATTATTCCTAAGGCAGCCTGTAATTTTCTTCACTACAAATACATTAATTTACTGAAGTAGTCACTGAACAACACAGTTGAATCTGGAATAGCTCCACAAACTCTACAACTATTTCTGGGGCACAACAGTTTGTTTTAAGCAGTTCTGGCAGAAACTGTAAGAGTTTGTAAGATGGTGCTACTCACTTGATTCAACAGCATCCAGCTTCTGGAATGTCCCCAGGATATCCCCATTTACTATTTTGGGTAAGAAATCCCGCAGTTGCATAACTTCAGTTGTCAGCCTTTCCAAATCCCTCCTTCTGACTTTTACGAATTCCTCTTTGGTCTCAGCCTTCTGAAATAAAACAACAAAGCAAAACAAAAAACAAAGAAACCAACAACCAACCAAAGACACTGTTACAGCCCTGTAGCGCTTTTCTGCTTGAATTTCTTTTCTTGGGCAAAAATAATCCTCTCTATGACATAATTTCAGAAATTTGTAACTTTTTAACATAGAATTATCCAGCAATAAAACCCAAAAGTCTCTGAGGTTGACCCTTTGATTGTAATCTAATTTTTGCCACTGTGGCCTAAAGTAAATGGTATTACCTCTCTGCATGCTTCTTCACCCAAAATACGTGCAATGAATCTGAGAATGTTGCAAAAATTAGCACTCGCATTTTAAGATGCGAGCAGCATACACCAAGCTGGTGTTTCATGACTGTCGTAAAGGATAAGATTACTCAGCTTTTTAATTAATTCAAACCTTTGCAAGATCCTCAGTCCTAAATTATAACAACTCTTTTGGAGGAAACTGTACGTTTTTCAAACCAATTTATCTTTTGTGAAGAGCAAAAATTATTTGCAGCCATCTGCAACCCAATCTGACGTAAATAATTTAATCCCCAGGTAAGACAGAAATGTTTACTAGCTTCCTCTCCTGCCAAACTATAACAGTAAAATAATTTTCATTCCATATTCCAGTAGAATGCATGTTAATTTTAAAATTACAGAGCAATTTTTGTATAAAAAACCCCATAAATTCCAATTTCTGATGTACGTACATATGCACTCTGCTGGATCTTAAGACTGATGCACACACACCATCAAAAAGAAGTTTTTAACATGTTTTGACTAAAACATCAATCACTTAACATGCTTTCAGAAAGCAACGTTATATCTCAGTATTGCTTTGCACTGCATTGAGAACAGTGCTGACAAAATGAGATCTTTTATATATCATCTCTTATTCCAGAGGGAAGAGGGTAACAAACCAAAACCTCATCTCCTACAGGTACAAAATGTGCCATCCCCACTGTCCTCTCAAGACGAGACACACAAGACAAATGAAGGTCATCCCCTCCAACCATTCCCTACAATTCTTTCTGCTTCCCTATTTCCCCAGATTGAACATTTCCTTTCAGTTTTGCTTCCTACTCTATTTCTTTCCCACCTGTCTTTCAAATCCAGGGAGTCTTGGGACATGCCCGTCCCACCTCTGCAGGTTCAGAGCTGTAATGAAGGCATGCAAGAAAGATTTTGCTTTAATTTGACCTGTAAGATCTAAGCTGCATTTAGGAAGTGCTCATGGCAAGGTTCATAAGGCCAAGTACCACCACATGACGTGACTCAAGAAAAATTCCACTCATCTAGGTCTCAAGAAAGAATGGAACAAATACATGGGAACAGGAGTCTTTAGAGGAATGACATCTGTGTGTCAGCAACCATGAGTGACAGAGAAAATTCAATATTGCTCAGACTTATGGAGCAACATTTGGTACAAAAAAATAGCTCTGTTCGCTGGCAAAACCTGAATTCAACTAAAATACACTGTGAATCCCTGGTGTTGAGATATGAAATATACAGTAAGGAGAAAATTCTCATTTGTAGCTCCCATTGTAAGCACAGGTCTTTGCAGCGCTGCAGTTACAGCAGACAAGTTTTATTTTCCCTGTTTAAGCAGCTTCTCCACATCTCTCTGCACTACAAGAGTATGTTAAAGGCAAATACAGACGGACAACTGGAGTTTTTCCGTCCAGTCCTTACAGTAACAGCAGGTGCCTGGATGCAGGAAATTTGACTTCAGTCTTCACCGAGCTCTTTCCCAAGGGCCAAGTCACCCAGTTATGCACTTGAGCTCACGGCCTGCCTGGTGTGAGCCCAGTTAAAGGAATTCCCCTTCCCAGCCAGGCTGGGGAGGCCGAACAGGGCAAAGCACTCAGTTGGCGATGAACCCCCAGCATGGAATCACTGCCAGCCCTTTCCCCACTCGCTCCTCACCAGCCCGGGGTGCTTCTGGCAACGCTCTGCAGCCCCCACCACGTTCCCCTCCACCTGCGGCCCCGCCATCGCCCCGTCAGGGCCCCACGAGGCCCAGGACCACCACACAACTCCCCGCACCTTCTGCTCCTCAGGGCACCCACGCTTGCATGGAGCCCAAGGCCAGCCCTGAGCACCCCCGGGCCGCTCGCGATACCTGCGCGTCGCCAGCGAGGCCGGCGCTGCGCCACATCGCGACAGCGGCGACAGCGGCGACAGCGGCGTCGTGCGGGGAGGGGGAAAGGCGTGAGGGCGGGAAGGGACACGCTGTGGCCACGCCCCCGATGTGGCCGCGCCCACTCCGATTGGGTGGGCGTGTGTAGGGGCGTGGTCCAGGCGTGGTCTGGGGTCAGGCTCCGCCCCCAGCCCCGTCCGGAGCAGCCCCGGGACAACACCGCGATAACACTGGAATAGCCCCGGGAGAACTCCGGGACAACATCGCCACAACCCCGAGAGAACAGCGGCATAACTAACACCGGGACAATACCGGGCTGCTGGGGACAGGGTTGTGGGGAGCTGCAGCCCGGCGCTGCTGTGGTGCCGCTGGGGCTGGCGGCTCCAGGGAGTGACACCAAGCTAGCAGGGGGTGTTGATCTGCTGGAGGGCAGGAAGGCTCTGCAGGGAGAGCTGGACTGGCTGGATGGAAGGACCGAGGCCACTGGTATGAGGTTTAACAAGGCCAACTGCTGGGTCGTGCACTGGGGTCACACCAAGCCCTTGCAGCTCCAGGCTGGGAGAAGAGTGTCTGGAAAGCTGTCCGGAGGAAAAGGACGTGGAGGTGCTGGTGAACGGGGCTGAACATGAGCCAGGTGTGCCCAGGTGGCCAAGAACGCCAATGGCACCTGGCTTGTGTCAGCAACAGAGTGGCCAGCAGGACCAGGACAATGATTATGCCTCTCTACTGCGCACAGGTGAGGCCACACCTCAGGTGCTGTGTCCAGCTGTGGGTCCCTCAGGAGGGACGTGTCACTCGGTGCCATGGGATGGTTCAGAGGGTGGTGCTCGCTCACAGATTGGACTCGATGATCTCAGAGGTGTTTTCCAGCCTTAATGCCTCTGCGATCTGTGAGGTGCCCGGGCCGGTGCTGCCGATGAGCCCCGAGCTCGGCGCCCATCCCCGCGCCCCGCCTTCCCCGCGGTGACGGCAGAGCGCGGCGTCCGTGACGGCATCAGGCGGAGCCCAGCGCGGCGCGGACAGGCCGGGCCGGGCCGGGCCGGGAGCGGGGCAGGAGCGGGGCAGGGCCAGGCCGGGCCATGGCTCCCGCGGCCGGGCAGCCGCCCGGGG
>WEKY01050101.1:208792-233341 GCA_013390045.1 Picathartes gymnocephalus
ACCGTGGCGGGGAGAGCGGCGGCCCCGGCGGACGGACGGCATGGGGAGGGAAGGAGGCACCACGTGTGCGCCCAGAGCCTGGCACGCCTCCTCGGGGTTTCTTTTCGGGCTTTTAAAATTTTATTTTATTTTATCCTAAGTCTTTTTTCATTATTTTTGTTTTTATTTTTTCCTTTTTTTCCTTTATTTTTTACATTTTCTTTCTTTTTTACTGTTACGTACATATTTCACCGTGTGTGCGCACGTACCGCCCCGGTGCTGCCGCAAGCACAGCCCCAGCACCCGGGAGCCGAGGGACTCGTGGATCCTCGCCCGGGAAGTGTCCCCGGGCACTGGAGGGGCTCGGGAAGGATCAGCTTGGACCGGGGGCGGGTCCTACTGGCAGCATTAAGAAATCCGGGAAGGGAGCAGGATGGTTCGTGCGCTCTCGTTCCCAAGGAGCAGGGCGTAAATGCACTGAACTGATCCAGGCTGGAAACATCCCGGTATATGCAGCATAAAGGTTTATCTTCTGTTGTTTCTATGAGGTAATGTCTGTTTCCGTGACTGATATTCAGGAGCATTGGAGGGAATTGAGGAAAAACTAAGGAATGTTTCAGCACTTGTGTAATTGTAGCTGATTCTTTGTAACCCGTTTGGGTTGCCTGTTACCTCCACTTCATGGTATCAGAAGCTGTTTTTCCAAGTTTTTCCAAAAATTCTACTTGGAGCTGTATATTGGCACCTTAGAACTCAGAGTTCAGTGGTGTCCCTGGAGTCAGTTTGAGGCTGGCAAGGCCAGTCTGAAGCTTCCTGCACCTCAAAGTGCCTGCTGTGCACGTTTTCCACCTGGACACAGGCTGTTCCTATACCTTACGTTGTATATAATATAGATAATGTAATATATAATCTATAATTTGTATGTCATTTACATAAAAATATTTTTATAAGCTGTTTTATACATGATTTTATGACCATATATTTAAATTACATATTACTGGGTATTACATCTATATTTATATATTAGTAGATATTATACATTATATATATGGCTTTGGGGAACCAGCCTAGAGCTGACCCCAAGAGCTAAACTGCAGCTGGAGTTGCAGGATGGACCTGAGTGAATTCCTTGAAAAGACTGTAGAATGAATATTGTTTCTTGCCTTTCCAAGTAGTATTAGACCCATTAGCTATGTCTGACAGAGGGAAAGACACCTAGAACAGCCTTACAGGGTCAGGGCACAGAGCTAAATAACCCATTATCCCATTCCTGACACTTAACATGGATCTAGGGATTGCCTGAGTACTAGGACAGTGTACATCATGTACCTCCCAAGTACTTTCTGAGCCTCCTGCTATTTTTAGCTCTGGAGACTTTCTAAGGGGGATTCTGTGTTCAGTACTGCTCCGTGCATCTCACTGCAAAGCACAGATTCCGTGGAGTTTGTGGAAGCAGCCACAAGGACAAGAGTGCCCCTAACTGAGGGAAAAGGCTGCAGGTTCAGGTAATACCTTAAGACATCATGAAACCATCACCAGGAAATTGCACAGCTGTGCTGTGAACATTTTGCATGTTAAAATCAGCACACCATGGAATGCAAAATGAGTAGGAAACAAGGGTGACTGATTTCCAGAGCTCTTAGATTTGCTTGCTGTGAGGTACTACCCAAACTGGTAGTATTGAAACAAAGGCTAATATCTTCACACTTGGAGAGAAAGCTTGTTCAGGAGAGAGGGTTTTTTTAAAAGTTATTTATTAATTAGCAGCCTTATATCCATCCAGTGTTCTGAGAGGGATGAGGCTCACACATCAGGCAAGCCAGGTAAGACACCCTAACCTGAGGAGTTGGGAATGTGCTGACTTTTGGAAGAAGTGCTGGAGTTCACCTGATGCTCAGGGCTGTCAGGTGTTTCATAGGTAGGCAGGACTGCTCAGTGTGGTCCGTGCTAAGGCTGGGGGAGCTTCTTCAGAGAGCCAGAACTCTTAATTTTCAACAAGAAGTTAAACTCTGTGCAAGGCATACAACTACCAAATTAATTGATGAAAGAATAGTAAACAGAAATAACTTCTAATAAAAAAGGCAAGACTGCTGGGAGGGTTTCCTTTCTGACAGAGCTGCACTTACTTGGGTCCAGATCTGTAAAGAATTTCTGTAATTTCCACTGAAATGTGCCTGTGTGGATCTGGTCCATTGCAATTATCTAGACCAGGAAAAAATGTAACAAATTCAATGATAGTAGTGTGAAATCAGCCGAACTCCCAAAGAGAAATGCTGACAAGGCTTGCATTAAAGTAGCTGTGAGTGGTTGTAACATGTTAATCCCAGCTCCCACAATACATAGGAACAGTTGCTGTGCATAGGCACAGTTACAGTTCAAACCCCAAACCAAAATCTTTCTTAAGGTAGGTTTCAGGTAAAGAAGGCCTTCAGTTTTGGGCACTGTGGTTGCTACTACAATGCATTCAGCTTTTAAAATAACCCTTCTTGAAGGGTTATTATTTGCCGGCTGTGGCTGGGGACGGCACATAAAGTTGAAAAACAGGAAATACAATCTGAAAACTACTCTTTTGAGCCACTAAGATAAGAAAATTGCTCTAAAACCTTTTGGTTAGAGTCTTATGTCAAATGGACACAGGACTACCTAGGACACTTTAAAAAGATCTGTGTGTATGAAAAGCAACTCCGTGGAAATCTGTGTTTTCTTCCCTCAAAGATTGCCAAGCACTGGAACAGCCTGTCCAGGGCAGTGGTGGAGTCACTGTCCCTGGAGGGATTGAAAAGTTCTGTTGATGTGGCACTTGGGGACATTGTTTAGTGGTGGCCTTGGCAGTGATTACCTGAGAGGTCTTTTCCAACCTGAATAATTCTGTGATTCAATTCTATGAACACATTTATAGGTAGCAGGTGGCTCTCTCATGCCTCTGTAGAGGTTAAACCTGCTTCTTACCACTCAGTATGTCACATACAATCCCATTAAGAAATGTTATTAATTTTAATATTTCAATGAATATTAAATCAGTGAATCAAATTGTTTCATATTTCATTGTAACAGTACTGTCACATCTAAGTTAAATTTATAATTAATGCTTAATATTACTGGACACATTGCTTCCTACTTAGCATTTTGCATATTTCCTCACTTCCTTTCTTTTTAAGCAAGCAGGACTGCACATGATTCCACTAACGTGTTTGCAGGTGTTTTTCTCTGAGTGATATTTGCTTTCAAATGACTTGGTCCAAGGAGAAGGTGCACAATTTAGATCTAGTACTGGGTCTCGGGCTTTTTCACTGGCAGACCCTGAGGCAGTGATCTTTTTGGAGCAAATTTGAGCTTACTGAAGATGATGACCTTTTCAAAGTGATTTTTAATGAAATTGCTTGGGAGTATTTAATAGGCCATAGTTTGAAAATAGCTGTAGTAGGTCATTGTAGCTGCCTTGTAATGATGTACCATTATAATTTTACTTCACAGAAATGTAGTTGATGTAATGAAAAATCTAGCTTTTGAGCAGCTATTAATGACTTCCCATGTAGTACTTCTGGAATGTGAAAATATTTTTTTTTGCTGTTAAAATTCAGGTGTTACTACACCTCAAGACTAACTGTATTGGGAATATTTTCACTGTAGTTTCTCAGGCTCTTTGGATATATATTTTAGTATAGAAATAAGTGTGTTGATTGCTAGACGTTTATTCTATTTAAAAAAAAAACGTAGAAAGGAAGAAAACTATTGATAAAGTGAGATTTTACTTAAAAAAAAAACAACTTAATCAGCCAAACTCAAAAAGATTACCTCATTTGTAAAAGTGGTTTTGATGCCCTTATCAAAAATTTCTTTCAGACCTGGTGTTAAAAATATGCCAGAAAGATTTATCAGAATTATCTTGGTATTCATCTTACTTGTGATTGCTTTGAAATCTTTGTTTCAGTACAAGGTAGAAGCTTACAGTTACTGAATCACTGTTCTATGCCAAATTGCCTTCCAGTTAATGTGCTTACAGTAGGAACCCAGAGAAAGTAACAAAAACAAACAAGAAAACAGGGAGCAGAGGGAATGACATGAAAATATTTTGGTGGAAATGTGTGGTTTTTTCCTTTCATTCAGACTTGTTCTGTCCTATAGGTGGCTTCAGCCAGGAAGAACTGCTGAAAATATGGAAGGGCCTTTTCTACTGTATGTGGATGCAGGATAAACCTCTGCTTCAGGTACAGTAACTGGGTTTGTATTTCCTTGAGGAGGTCCCTCCAAAATACACTCTAGGGACATGCTAATTTAGAGTGGGGAGAATTACCTTTTTTTTTTTCCTTCCCCTGCAACCCATCTGTGGCAGTTGCAGGAGAAGAGGCGACCGTAACTCGGTGATCAGAACATGAACAGATCATGTTTGGAGTCACCTTGTGAGGGGCAGGTGTAGCTGTTTACCTTTCAAAAGGGGAGCTGAAATAGATGCCTCCTGAAACATTGATTTGGTGTAACTAAAGCAGTAACAGGAGGTTACCCTGAACTGCAGCTGCAACATTTGTGCAGACTTCAGTGTGAAAGTTTCACACTTCCGTTTCCTTTGTTCAGTAGCACTTCTTCTACTACCAACGTTTTCCCTACTGCATATTTTTGTCAACTTCTACTAGTTTGTCTCCTTGCTTTCAAAAGATACTGGTTTTGGAGTACCAGCTCTCAGTAACCTCAATTTTCAAATCAATTGTCTGTATGAACAAGGTTTATCTCACACACAGCCCACACCCCTCTACAGAGACCTATATGAGACCAGTGCCCTGTAATTTTTACATCATTTGTTAATTCAAATACATGAGATTCTTCTCCTCCTAATTTAATTTTGTCTGCTGTCAGAAGGATGATTTGTGCAGAGATCTGGTGAAATGAACAGGTTTTGATACCCTTGAAACTTCTCTTCCAGCTGACCTACTCCCAGTGCAAGGATAACTGCAGCACTAAAGCAGCTGTTAAGAGAATGTTTTTTCATTTTGAGAGATGTTTCTTGAAATTCATACTTCTTGCTGTTTGCTGGTTGGGTGTTTAGCGAGGAGACCAAACTCCAAAACATGCTACACTAACTATATTTATTTACTTTTAGGAGGAACTTGCAGCCAATATCTCACAGCTTATCCACATGTTTCAGAATACAGAGGCTCGTAAGTACTATTTAATTACTTAATACTTTGTAAGGTACTTCCCTCTTTGGTGATTTTTAGGCCACTATCACAGTGCCAGAATAAAGACAGACACATAGAGGTGGTGCTTTGGGGTTTTTTTCTTTCCTTTTTGTCCAACTGGTCTGTGTGATTGTATTAAGGGAGGCATGAGCTGCAGTTTTTTTCTGGCTGTTGGAGGGGAAGAGTTGTGTCTTCAGTGTGATACAGGTGAGATTTTGCAGGACAGGCAGCAAAACAAACTTGTCCCTTTACTTCTCCATTCTGCCTAGACTGTTCTGTGTATTTCCTGCTCAAAACCAACCTTGTTTCCTGAGCTGTTAAGCTCCTGGTATTCAGAATGCTCATGAAATAGAGTACTCAGTCAATGCCAAAACTTGCATGGGTAGAAATGGGTGCAGAATCGTTATTTTGCTCAAACTTGTGTGTATATAACACAAAATAGATGCAAATCTGTCCCTGTAATTAAACTTGTTTTTAAAAGTAGCTGTGTTCCTCTTCTTGTGTTGTTCTCAAGTTTAATTGATTCTTGTACCAGTCTCAAGCCTGTCTTCCCATAGCTCTGTCCCTGTCACTGGAAACATCCTAGAGAACTGGCTCTCTTTCCTGAGATTCTTTCAGGTTAGCAGAATAGCCCACTGTGCCAGACATGCAGGTGTTTTCCCTTGTCTCCTTGCAGGACATCTGTTCATCCAGACATTTTGGCAGACGATGAACCGGGAATGGAACGGGATTGACAATCTGCGCCTGGACAAGTACTACATGGTAAGAACACATCTCTGGGTGGTGGTTTCTTCTGGAAAATATGTGGTACTGGTGTGCTGGATGGCAGCTTTGTCTGCACATGCTTTGGTGTGTATTGTAAGAGAAGGCAAGGGATCATCTTCCTGAGCTATTGCAAGAGATGTTTGTTTTAAAGGCTTTCACTCACCACTGCATGAATCTAAAAGCCAGTTCAATTTATATTGTGCTCAAGTGCTTTCCCTTCTAACACAGTGATTTTTCTCATTGATTTCTATATTAGAATATAAATACTGTCTCAAAGGACACTGTATCAACATCAGTTGTTTAGATCAGACTGTTTAAAGACTCTTTTACGACTCTGCACTAAAACCCCAACTTTCCACCAGTAAAGTATCCACTGCAGTACATTCAATAGTCAGAATTCTTATATAGGAAACAGAATATTAAAACAAGCACTAAAATCTTAAAAAGCATACCTTTGTAAAGAACAAAATCTCATTATCTTCTTCTTTGAAAGAAGTTAGTTGGAGGCACATTCACTGGTGGGTTTTCTTTCCCAGCATTAGCAGATATAAGTTGTTTCAGTAAGTGAAGTGTTTTGAGCCAGTTGAATGTAGCCATTTTATATATGACTGTCTCTTAATGTAATTTTCAAGTAAATTAAATTGTTATCATCTGTCCTGCACTGTTGAGCCAGTTTAAGCTGTGGCTTTTCTTAGATTAAGGCAGCACTTAATGAAGAAATCAGGAGTGCGAATAAAGAGAAAGCTGTACAGTAGAAATGATCATAGATTTTTCTGTGCTTAGCATGTGAAAATAGTTTGTTGTCTTTTTAGCTTCACAGCACCCTTCTGTTGCATTACATGATAGACAATCTGTCAAAATGCTCATATGAGGCAGCTTCCACTTTGTGCTGTAGAGGTTTACCAAGAAATCTGTTCCTGTTACAGTCACAGTGACTCCTTTACCTGTTTTCATAAGCAACATGTGTAACAGATTTTGTGCTTTGCAGCTGATGCGTTTGATTTTGAGGCAATCCTTTGAAGTGCTGAAAAGAAATGAATGGGATGAGGGGTAAGCAGATTTCTAATGTTGTTACTTCATAAGCAGTATGATGCAACAACATGCAATTTACCTTTCTCAGATATATTTTAATTTAATAGATCCCTTTTTTTTCCCCACAGATGGCACTGTCCTGAAGTCTTAACATTAAGGCTTATTCATTCTTCCTATCACATACTTAGTTTAGTAACAGAGTCAGGTGCTACACTTCATTAAATTAAATACAGTATTTAATGTATTTCATTTTCTGATTTAGCCAGAAGAGATATCAATGAAATATCACCTGCAGAGAGACTAGACAGGGAACCTGCATCCCAGAAAATACAGAAAAGGAAATTTTTTGTTTATGTTAGTTTCCTGATTGGCTGTGACTTTTTTTTTTAAATACTTATTTACTGTGGTTAATCATGGTGACTTCGCTTCTGATAAGGCAGAACCCCTTAATTGTAAACTAGCCTCCTGTTTGTTTTAAACATCAGTGGTTTTGCTTGTACTTCCACATTCTATTAAAAGGCAAATAATTGCAGTCATTTGCTCTGTCTACAGCTCTTGTGCCACTTCTAATCTTGTTGTCTTTAAATTGATGAAGAGATTCAAATCTTGTAATTGAAAGTGTTAAGGTTATCCTTTCTCTCTCTTACCCTCTGGAATGTGGGATGCACACAGACATGTTTTTGTGGAAACAGAAAGGAATGCAGAGCTAAAGGACACCCCATCCCTCCTGTTCCACCTTAATTTTGCACTGGGTAAATGCCCTCAGGTCCAAGAGTTGAAAATGTTGTTTGACAGGAGCAGAGGGTGTGGGAGGAGGTTTGATAAAGCTGAAGCCCTTCTTCCCACACACATAGTCACCCAAACTGATCTCTGACAAGGTTTCTTGTGGCTTTGACCTCCATCTTTCACTGGAAGGAGGCCATGTGGGAAGAGAGGATCATGATTCCTTTCTTTGCAGAGTGAGGGAGCTCAAGAACTGCCTTTCCCTCCCAGGTGGAGCCAAGAAGCTGCCTAGCATGACTTTCTCTCCTCTTGTCTTTTAAAATGCTTTTGAAGAAAGATGTATTCAAGTAAAACTGAAAGAATGTTTATGGGTTTTCAATGTTTTGAATTCTCTTTGGGACTGGAAATGTTCATTTTGGGCAAAATTGCAGGAGGTCCCAAAGAACACCTGGGGAGAAAGCTTGGAATATACAAAACTTCACTTTCCTGAAAGATAGCAATGATAGGCCTCAGGGTAAAAAAAGAAGGAAAAAATTCAAATTGGAGAGCTGTCCATAACTGTAAAGAAGTGGAGTTTATTTTCAAGACAGGCTTTTGTTTTCAAGGCAAATAAGATGTGAGCAATTGAATCTGAATATTCTTTTTTCCCCTCTTTATTATTTTTTTTCAGTCTAGTTGAACCATTGCTGCAGCTATTAATGAAAGAAGTTATGGACCCAGACAGCAATTCTCCCATGGGGATAAAGTTCCATTTCATTGATATCTATCTGGATGAATTGGCTAAAGTCGGTGCAAAGGAGGTTAGACAATATTTTGTCATTTTATTCCTGATTGATGTTAACTGTGGCATGAAGCATCTTAGCAAAAATGTAATTTTTAGATTATGTAATTTTTAATTGTTTTAAATGTAACATAACAACATTGACTGAGCATGAAGAGAGTGACTTACTACAAGTTATGCTTTTACTTTTATTCATGTCTCTGACAGTGGGAATATGGTAGCTTCTCTCAAGTTCCTGAGTGCTGCTATGCTGCTCCAAATTGAGATTGGAAAAATAGCGATAGAAAAGTCAGACCATTCTCATTTGTTTATCTCAGAAGGGACTCAGTGTAACTTCCCTTGTGTGAACTTGTTTTCCAGTCTTTACTTTTGTAAAGCCTGACATAAAGTCTGCTCTTGGCTTGTTGTGTAACACCTAGAGGAGAAAAGTGAGCTTTCACAGTTGTCTAATATTTGCTTATTGTTGTTTGTGCATTGTGCAGTTTACTCTCCACCTCCAGATGTTTATTTTGCTGGTGACATCTGCCTTGCCCTGCTGTGTGTTGCTGTGACAGTTAATTTATGGCCCTTAATTGTGGCTGCTGTTCCAGTGGTGCAGGAACAAAACCAAAGAGCATCTCTCCTGTCCCTGCACCCTTCCTGCTGCCCCACATTCATCCCAGGCTCCTCCTCAGTTACCTCCCCTTGTCTCTGGCCTCTGATCCTTCTCCTTGCAGTGGACAAAGCTGTCAGCAGTTTCCCATTCCTATTCCTTGCAGTCAGTATTCAAACCACTCCTGCCTGCAGGTTTTGAGGTTCTGGATTGTGGAGCGAGAGAGATGTCTGCACCAGAGAAGTGCCAGCACTTGGCGCTCCAATCATTTCTGGAGCTCCAGTCACACAACTGTAGCTAAGCCATTCACTGGAAGCCTGGAGAGGGGAGTGAGTTCCCCAGATTAGTTGAAATCACAGATGATGCTCATAAATTGGATTTTAAGAGAAGGATCTTTATCTTTAGCTCTATGGTAGCTGACAGGGTCTTGGTGCAAGCAGCCCTGTTAAGAGAAACCCAAATCTTCTCCATGTCTGCTACAGACCTTCTCTGGGAAAGTACACAAAATTATTTAAGCTTTCTTTGCCTCATGGTTCCATATCTAAAGTAAGAAGCTTTGCTGTATTTCTGTACAGAGCAGAATAAAGTCTGCAAAGCAGTCAGTGTTTTTGTAATATTTCTAGGGAATATCTGGAAGTTAGTGATAGCAGTGGTAACAAAAAGGCCGTGGATACCTCTGCCAGTTGGACTTGATGTGCTGCAAGACTGTTAAAGATGGTCCCCCAACACCCAATTCCTGTACAAAGACCAATATTCAAGGAATTTCAGCGTACACATAAAGCATTTTCTGTACTGACATTTTTTTTTTCTTTCTAATCAAACAGCTCACAGCCGACCAGAATCTCAAATTCATTCAACCTTTCTGCAAAATCGCTGCCAAATCAAAGGAGTAAGTTTAATGAAAGGATAAATATTTTTTAAGAATTAAGAAATTCTGAATATGGTAGTAAATGGATCAAAGAGTCATAATTTCAGAATGTAGAGAATGAAGGGTATTTTACCAGCAATGTGCAAAGTCATTTGAAGATAACTTGTGTTTATTAAAGCTATAGAGAGTCTCCATGGATTTATAAGAGCTATATCAACCTTTGTTAGCTAATTTGCCAAGTTATTTTAATTTTTTATTGCATAGAGCAGCTGAGCCGCTTCTTTGCAGTGTAATATAGATCGGCTTATAAACAGTGAAATTTAAGAGGGGCACATTAGCAGGACACTGCTTGGATTAAAGGATTTCTGTTAAGGGAGTAACAGGTTCACTTTCATCATCTGAAGAGCTTGGTGTTCTTCCACTTCCTTTCTTACCCTTTTTCCCTGAAATTGCCACTTTTTAACGTGAGAGGGGAGGGTGTTCATGGTCTGCCTTGGGGCTCACCCTGCTCTCCTGTGCCACAGTCGGCGTGTGCTCCATGCTGTGGCCACCGGCATCTTTGAGATGATCGTGGATCAGTCCCCCTTCGCCATCGAGGACCTGATGAAAGAGCTGGGTACCCACAGTGATGAGGAGGATGTTTCTGAAGAGGACAAACAGGAAAATGAAGGGGTGCTGAAAACCAGAGGTGAGGAGGAAGCTCTAAATTGCCCTGGTAAGAGTTGCTAGGATGTAAGAATCTGTTTCCTGAAAATATATTTCTGCTCTGAACCAATCAAACACATGGTCAGGGTGTTGTAAGGATAATTGTGTTTTCTTGTCTTCCCTTCAGATGTGCTTAATAAAGCTTGTTCTTTTGGAGTCACTGTCACAAACAAAACATTAATATTCAGCCTTTTTTTCTGTAATAGCAGACAGATGTCTGTCAAGAAAATCAGCCCAGATCTCTGAAAAAACAGAGGATATCAGTGAAAATGCTGATGATGGGATTGGGACCGTTCTTCAGGTTTGTGGCTTGTTTGCTCTGTTACTGATATTTCTGCTCTCTTTTTTTCCCCATCCCCCTTTCAAGAGGTGCAGAAGTGAAGGGTGTTAAAGGATAAAAATGTTATAAAATTTTAATCTCCTTCTGATTTAATGTAAGGTGGTATTTATGTAATGTGTGTTCTGCGAGTGGTAGTAAAATAAATCCATGTCTAAATTCTAAATTATTATTTCCTCTCTCCCATACCTTTTGTTTTCTGCTGCTGCCTTCCTGTTTCAAGAGTTAAAAAACGTGTGTGCTAAAAGCCAAGTCAGTGTGGGTGGGGAAGCAATCAGCCTAAGTTTCATTGAATATGCATGATGTGATACATAGGAGAGAGGGTAATATGTTACAATTTGGTTTTTCTAGACCCAGGGCCAGTGCAATGGTTCTGACAGATCCATACACATGCAGGTGGATACACTTCACACATCTGTGGCTTTTAAGCAAGAAGTAGGACATGACACACTTTATATCTGATATTTAGCTAAATATTTATGGGAGTTTTGAAGTGGGTTGGCTTCTGTCTTGAGTAGGAATTAAGGTTACGAAGGTTTGAGAAAGTGATACCAAGTTCAGCTGTTCTGTTAATGAAGCAGCCATCTGTACAAGTCAGTGTGTGAAGGGGGTGTAAATTTCAACAGAGGAAAAACATTTGGGGTTTAAAGGAAGTGTCTGTTTCAGGATGTGTATCTTTACAATTTACCTCTTGAACTTAATATTTGATATATTGGTGACACGAGTTGCATTGGGTTATCTTGCATGGATAAACTAAGAAAAGCTGTGTTGTACTTCCCCCCAACAGTTTGATTACAGGGCTGTTGCTGACAAAATCTTCGAATTTGCAAGCCGGAAAAATACACCTTCCTTGAACAGAAAGCGGCTGTACAAGCTGGTCAAAAAGTGAGTTCTGATAAAGTTCACCTTGTCCTAAACTCCTATTTGCTTTCTGTCCAACCTCTCTTGTCCTGGTGACACTGTCATGCTTTTCCTTGCTGGTACCAGACAACTGCAGCCAGCTGAGGTTTATCTGCACAGGGTGGGTTTGTACTGCAGGATGTGACATCAGGTTGGGTGTGATGCAAGGAGCAGATGCAGGAAAAGTGTTAAATTGCTGTTTTCTCAGTACTTTCAGTGATTTGATTTGAGTTTGGGGATTTCTGAAGCAGATCTTTTCTGGAGTGAGCACTTTGTAACTTCTTATGCAAAGTATGTTCCTACTTTGACAAAACCGTAGTAACTACAGTGATGCTGTTCTGCAAGTGTTGCTATTGTACTAAACCAGTAATAATATTTTGATTTTTCTTTTCTCCCTTCCTTCCCACCTTCAGGTTCCAGGACTTAGCAGAAGGTAAGAACTGAGCAGCAGACAGAGACAGTAGTTCCTTTCCATTAAAGGATATATAATACTCCATACAATGTGTATTGGAAATACTTACTTGTTTTTTTTAATGTCTATTTCATTAATAATATTTTGGGGGGGTTGAAGGTTTTTTAAATCTTGCTAGGACACAGTACACGTTTTGGTGAGGTGGCCAAATTCCTTTCATAATTTCAGCACCCCTGTACTTTGTCCTTAAATGAAAGATGATTATTTTTGCTTAAACAAACAAAATTGGTCATATGCTTTTCTTTAAGGTTGGGTAGGGGAAAAGGAGTTGTTTTTTTCTTTCTGTGGGAGTTATGCTGTATATGAACAGAAGTTCACAGAAGTAGGACTCTGAGTTTTCTGATACCTTATCCATCCTCAACAGGAATCTTCCCCCAAGATATTCCTGAAGATGTTTCTACAGATGAAGACGATGATGAATCCGGCAGGCGAAAGCGAAAGAAAAAAGCTGTCAAGCCTTGGCAGCAAAATGAGTTGGAAAAAGTAAAAGGTAAGGCAAGATCAATATTTGGGAGAGAGACAATCTGCAGTAACTTGTGCAGTTTGGCAAAGTGTCAGATACAAGCCATTCTGAGGAGGGCAGCGCTATTGTTCAGGGTGTGCTGATTTGTATCCTGTTGTGATGAAGGTTAAATGCGAAATTAAGGTCTCTTTGGAAGTGGGGGGAGTTCTCTCACCAATTCTGAGGCAAGCATCACCTCAAAAATTTCAGTCAAAAGCAGAACTGGAAGCAGGTATTTGCATTGTTCCTTTGAGCAGGTGCATCTACTGTAGGAAAGCAGAAATATGTCAGTCTTAGAACAGGATGAGTGTTGAATATAAGAATTTGGGGATACTGGAGTACTGAACCCCTGAGTTGCCCTTCTGATGGGCTTAACAGGTGGGTAGTATCAACTCTTTCTAGGGATGTTGCTATGAAAAATAGGGTTGCCACAGGGTATGGTTTAGATCTTAGCTGTGACAAGGCAAAATTAGCAAAGTATTAATTAGGCCAGACGTCATCAGACTCTGCGGTGTTCTGAGCAGCTGTAACTGTGAAACTGTTGTGCAGGCTGATAACAGGAAAATAGTACACCTATTTTAAAAGAAAAGAACAAAAATAGAATAGAAGTCAGTTGTTATAAGTACCTTTGTGTTTCACATCTGTGTTACGGCATTCTTTTTGGGATGGATTTAGAGGATAAAGAAGAGCTGTCAAGTGTGAAGGTGCCATCAGTTCCCCAGAGGAAGAAGAAAAAAAGGAAGAAGAGGGACAGCCCAAATGATGATTCTGGAACAGCTGATAGAAATTGTGAGGGAAAAGCTGAAACATCTGGATCCAGTGCTTCTAGCCAGGAAAAGGTGCCAGAAAATAACAAGGAGAGGAAGAAAAAGAAATTGCTAGTAAATGAGGCCAGTGAGACCACAAATGTAGCAACTGACACCAGAGAAAATCACAGTATCTCTGTGCAGAACAGTCTGACTAACGCAGAACGGAGTGAAAAGAGTCAGTTGAAGAAAATGAATCCAAAAGTGCAGAATGTTCCTGCAAAACCAGCGTGTCAGAATGGACCAGCCACTGCCAGTGCAGCAGAGGATGTCAGCCCTTCTGTCACGCCATTACCTCCTAAGGCTGTGAAGAAGAAGCAGAAAGCAGGGGCTGTCTTGGTGAATGGGGATCCCCCTGTGCAGCAAAATGACCTGAAAGCGAGCAAGGAAGGCTTGCTGGGGACCCTGCCAAGAAAGGCAGGGGCTGAATCTGCACCCTCCAGAAAGGTCACACTGAAGACAAAGACAAAGTTCATTGGTTTGGAAGGGATGAAAGTCTCTGGTCAGAATGCAGCAACTCTGAAAAAGAAGAGAAAAGTGAAAGAGGTGCTAAACTCTGTCGAAGCCAACGGAGTTCTGGAGACTGTATGCAAGAAAAGCAGGAAGGTGGTATGTACATCTCATTGTTTTCTCTGCCTGCTTCGGGAACTGCCAGGCTCATTTTCAAATTTGGCTTTAGCTTTCTGAGCATGGGGCTGCATGGGCTGCATGCTGATGACATCATGCATTGTCACCAAAACTCAATTCCCCAGAAATCCAGACATTGCTACAGTGTCACACCCCCCTGTACAATGACACTAAATCCTGTGCCAGCCACTCAGCTGGAAGAACCCATCTAGCTGAAAAATGGGATGTTAGAGGCAAGATGGGGCTGTCTTTTTTTGTCTTTTTTTTCTTTGGTGCCTGGATTAATTAGTCTTTTGCATTGGGACTCTGGTTGAGCTTTACAGCATTCTCACAAAGGGCATCATATTTTGGCAAAACAGTAAGAAATGGGAAGATGGACCATCCCTTCTGCAGCAGCAGATAAGATTAGGATAAGCTCCTTGTGAAACTGCCCACAGCAATTCCAGGAGTAGCTTCTTTTGCTCGCTCACTGCTCCATCTTAAAAAAACTGATAGGACTGTCTAGGGGAAAGTATTTGGGGAAAGAGAATAGACATTGGAATAGAGAATATGACACTGTGACCTTTAATGTGATCACATTTATGAATGCTCCAGTTTTTTATAAAGACAATACTGTGTTTTTTCACTTGGAAGGTCTGATTGTAGTTGTCTTCTTCAAAAATGTATGCCTTGCAGTTTGGGAACAACCTATTTTTTTGACCTCTTTGCCTTGCACCTCCACTTTCCTCCTTGTAATAGGTACAATAGGGTTGATTTTGCTCAGCGATTTGAGAGTCAAAAAGCATTTTGCACTGTATAGTTTTGACAATGTGGCTAAGAAAGAGAATGCTTTCCTCTGCTGTTACTGAAATTCTTTTTAACTGCTCATTTCCCGTGTGCATATTCACCCTAACACATTCAGGGGTTTAGTTACATTCTTGGAAGTATTGCTGACAATCTCACTTGGGGTGTCAAAAATTCATAAAGCACAAATGAGATTATGAGTAAAAAAAAGCTAAAATTGCATGTTATGAGCCTGTAAGCTCATAACTTAAGACTCTGACTTAAGTTTAAAAGAATAGGATTAGTTAAATAGTGCAGCCTTTTATATGGAGATATAACTGCTCAGTCCTTCACAGGAGAAAAAAATTCATATTGAAACATTGCTTAAATAGTAATAAAATAGGTGACATTTTCTATTTTTTGATGATGAAGTCCTGAGAGGTAAAGGCCAAAAAGTTGTCTCTCCCCACTGTTCAAACTGCATTTCTCTCACTGTGGGACTTCCAAAGTAGGAACCATTGGCTTTTGTCTCGTGTTGCCTCAATATTTCATATGTCACACCTGGTTTCTCTTTGTCTACAGAAGTTTCTAAGAAAATATGATATGACACCCTCATCTCTTTTTATAAGACTTTGCTGCAGGTGACCAACAGGTTCCAACACCTGTGATAGATTCAAGATAAGAAGTTCCTGCAGACTTCATGGAAATTAGTTGTTGGCACAACATAGTGTAGGCACTGAGGGAAAGGCAGTAGCACAGCCCCAGCACTGGCCTGTTGGCTGTCAGAGCATGGGCTACTTCAGGTGGAATTCCAAAGAAATTAATGGCATTTGCTTTTTCTTTCCCAGTCCACATAGTTGTGTGTGTGTGTGTGTGTGTGTGTTGAAAGGGAAGAGAGAGATGGAGACAAGGAAAGATACTTGGAAGTTGAGTCAGGAGGAGAGGGAGAATACTGATGAAAGAAAGAAGAGGGCAGGGTAAAGCTAAACTGCACAAATGTGGAGGAAATTAAGCTTTGCTAATTTTGTTTTCATTGTTTGAGAAATAACATGTTGTTTTATTTCCTGATTTTAGTTATATAACCCTGGCCTTGTGCCCAGAAATGAGGGGCATGTTTTGATTCTTGATTTCAAGGACAACACACACCTCCAGAGAATTAGCTTCAAATATTCAGAGGAAGGAGGAGGAGGAGAAGGGAAAAAACCAGACAAGATCAGCATTACTTCAGGGTTGTCTCCACAATTCTGAAACCTAAAAGTCTTGTGGTTTTTCCTTTTATTTGAAGCAGAAGTGATTTCCAAATCAAAAGGGGCCATGTCTGCTGTGCATTTTCCACAGCTTGTCAGTGAATGCCTTTGGAATTCTGTGTCTGTAGGTTGATGAGAAGCATAACTGAACTTCCTCTCAGCACAGTCCACAGACAGCAGGTTAGAAACCTCTGCCAGTGCAAGTCCTAAGAATTGCCTTGTGCTGAAGACAAGAATTGCTTTAAATGCCATAAAGGTATGAATTTTAGGCAGCAAACCAGTAGCACTACACAGTAGCTGGCTTTTTGAAACTATAGCCAGACTTCATACTCTGTTTTTTTTCTTCAAAGTCTGCATCTTAGCCCAAAACTCTGTTTGTTCATTAGTTATTTATCTTCTTCATCCAGAGGGTACCATAGAAGAGTTTTTGCTTATGGTGAAGGAAGAAAAGAATGATCACTTGTGTGCAGGAGAGCTGGATCAATTGCAAAGCATCCTCATGCACACGGAGAAAACATGTTTGTTTGCACTCTGATGGGCTTGGCAAATCTATTACTAAATCTTCCTTTTGTGCTTTGCAATGACTTTCTTATTTCTGCGCACAGCTTGCCTTAAACTTCTGCTCTCAGTCATGCTAATTGCAAAATTACCTGCTGGGAGTTAAACGTGATGATTAACTGATGTGAGTGTGTGGTCAGCACTGATCACTGCACCAGGTATTAATTAACTACAGTACTTTCTACTGAAGCATTTTTCCCTTTCCCCCTTCTCAGGAAAGCAGCGCTGCTCTGTCACCATTAAAGAAAAAGAAAGCGAAACCAGGAAGTGATTTTGTAAAATTTGAAAAGTCAACTGTACCAAAGGCAGTGTTCTTCAGGAAAGCCAGAAGCACCATCTCTTCCACCAGGACATCCATGCAGGTGAGGTGATCTCACAAAGGGCAGCTGAGTCTGGGGACAAATGTCTTCCCAAGCAAGCTCCCCAGCAAAGGGGGCGACCTCACTCGTGCTGTCTTTTCCACTGCCTGTTAGTCTCCTAACATGAGCAGATAAAACTGGAAATGCTGCTGCATTTCCCTGTAGACAGAGTCACGCATGGCTCCAGAGTTTCAGAAAATGAGTTGTAGATGTTTCTGAAGTACCTTCTTCCCCTCTGCTTTCAGCCTTCTTGTTGAACACACACCTTTCTGAATCTGCTCATTTCACAGGAAAGCAAAAGCATAAACTGACTTTCAGTCTTGCAGAGGGACTTTGAGCCTCCATTTCTTCTCATTTGTGCAGAGTGGCAGCAGTACAGGACTTCAAAAGACTGCCCTTTTCTCTAGACCTTTTTAACACATAAAGCTTTTCGGGTCCTCTCAGCAGTCTGAGGCCTGAGTGCAGTGGGGCCAGTTTATTTAACACACAAATAATCTGCTTGTTTGTTGTTGAATTACGTAATGACATTAAGGAGAGTATGTGATTTCTGCACAAATGGAATGTGTTTGCTCTTGCCTAGAAAAACAGTGCTGTCTTAGCAGGGGTCAGTGCCAGAGAATTGGGGCACTTCTAAACCAAATGAAGGAAGTAGGCTGCTTTACATCAGTGGGATGCAGGTGAAAGAACTCATAGCATTGCCTTAGAAATCTTACTTTATTTCATGTCTTAATTTTGCTTTATAGCTGAACAAGCTGCACTCGCCCAGTTCCAAAAAAGTCACGTTTGGCTTGAATAAAAACATGACTGCAGGTGAGTCTGATATGTGTGTGTGTGTCCACAGTCCCTGGTAGCTGAGGGAGGGGGAAGCTGTACACACTCACACACCTGTAGAATACCTCTAGAACAGGATGATTCTGATCCGTTTTTGTCTCAATATTTGTATTTAGTTTACAAACCCTCCTCAAGTTCCTTTCCAGAGCACATGGTAAAGTTTAGGACTTTCAGCCCTGCAGCTAGACTTGAGCAATTCCAGGGTCCTGTATTAGTGATCTGCAGAAGGAGCTTCATGAATGGAAAACTGCAGCAGGGTGATGGACTTGCCTTCCTGAGCTGCCTCTTTGCAGGGCTCCTCTGAGGGAAACACATGCACTTCACAGTCTTCATTGCTCACTTCTGTTACCCAAGGCAAAGGTGCAGACATGCTAATAAAATCATACTTTGTAGTAGCAAAGTTTGCTTTTTATCTTGGCTGCCTATGATTTATTAATGGTCATGAGTAGATAAAGGTCACTTCCCTCCTGTAAGGAGATGGTGTTCTCCCTGTTAAATAAATGTCTTGCTCCATAGCATAGAATTATATTCCATGTATTCATTTAGCTATTTTTTTAATTTTCTGAGGTGTGCAATTGAGAACAGTGTGTTTAGGTAAATGTCTTAATGTTAATATAACACAGCTGAACAAAATGAAAAATATATGCCTCCCTGCTGGCAGAAGGGATGGCCAAGAGTCTCTAGAGCTGTTCAGCAGTCAGAGTAGAGACACTGCTTACCCACTGTCATCTCTTAAACTGCAGTGTGGTGTTCTTCAGGCTAGCTGGAGCACGTGTGTCTGAGGAAAAGGCCCAGAGTCTCTGGTGGTCTGTGGAACCACGGGGAGGGCTCACAGTGGATTGCAGCAGACCCTGTTCCCCAAGGGGCTCTGTTGAGAGATATGCTTCACCATCAGCTGTTTTCTCTGCCAACTCTTAGGCTTCTGATCCTTGCTGGGCTTGAGGATCTAATTCAGGCTTCCTGAGCTGGGAAATTCCACAGCTCATTGACAGGCCCGGTTATTCCAGGGGTTGCATTTCTTTTTAACTTGTTGGCTTGTTTTTCAACAGAATTTAAAAAGACTGACAAAAGTATATTAGTGAGCCCAGAAGGACCCTCCCGTGTGGCTTTCAATCCTGAACAGAAACCTCGTCATGGGGTGCTGAAGTCACCCACAGTGACCCCAGCAAAAGAGCCCCAAATGAAGAAACCATTTACTATGTCAGCTAAGAAGAGACCAACTGCTGTGGACTTCTTTTAAACCAACAAATGTGGCCTACTTTTGTACAGGACATTTTGCTAACCTAGAATGTTCTCTGGAGGTATTTTGAACTTCTTTATTTTTTTAAGTTAATACAAATTGTATATACAAAATTCTGATTATGACCTGGGTCATTACTATTTTGAAACCACTTCAGCTCTACCTTGAAATAGTTGTTTTGTCTATTTACAGAAAAGCAACAAAATCCAGTCTCTGCTCAGGTTTGGTCTACAAAAATTATGGTCTCTGCCCATGTCATTCCCAAGAGACGTGTCCATTTAATTAAGGAATGTTCAGGGTTTGATTGTTCCAGTGATTTTTTCTTTTTTTTGAGCCAGTGTAGGACAACTTGCACTTCATGCTGTTAAACTGTCTTTCATTGGATGGAGTTTAAATTGGAAAATCGCAATGCAGATTTTAAGCCTATTTGTTCATGTAATTTAAAATTCTACTCTGTCATTTTTCATGTGTCACCCCTGGCATCCTGTTAATTCTTCTGGAAATAATGATTACCTCGTGCCTCTGTTTAATTAAACAGCTGGACTTGGGTAGCTTTGCAACTAGCAGGCGAGCTTTCCCTGGGATAAGAAACCCGTAGCTGTTGCTCAAGTGGTCACTGGTGCAAATAAGCCTTCACAGCTGCCTGCCTGCCTGCTGAGTTGGGGACAAGTCACCACATTATTTTCAGTAACACAAGTGCCAAAGCTGGCTTGAGCCTATCACACTGTGAGTGGCTCCTTCACTGAACTGAAATCTGTGCTTTTGCACAGGAGAAATATTTGATATTTCCACTTCCTCCCCCAGCCCCCACTGCTGCCTTTCCTGAAGGTCTGATAAGACTCCTAGTTTTCTGCTTTAGCAGCTGGTGTCACCACATTGTGCCAGAACTCAGCTCTCATTCAGTGCATGAACCTCTGCCTGGACTGATGGGTGTAGTGCATCTTTGGGGACACACATCTCTCCGAAAGCTCAGTACAGGGTGAAGCTTCACAGCCCACGCACCTTGGTTTTGGTTTTGATGTAGAATCAGATGTCCATTTGGCATTTCTTGGAGTTCAGCTTTTATTTGGATATTTTATTACTACTCTGCATGTTTTTAATTTGCTTCTTTGGTGAAGATTGAGGTGCATTGCTGCAAGAGATCATTTATGTATTCTGAAGGGGAACAGTGAGGAGGGGGAGAGCACATTCAAATAAAAACTTTTTTGATACAATTGGAAGATTTGAAATCTTTCTTTGAAAGTTTTCCTTATGTGAACGAGGCAAAGGCTTTGCAGCAGATCTCTATGTTAGAGCTCAGTTTGGAAGCACAGCCTGGTGCCAGAGCAAAGCTGTTCATGAAGCTTCACACCAGTTATTTCTGTGATCCTGTAAGAGAGAGGGTGAACCTGTTTTGTTACCTCGTCTTAGGATAACTGGATTATCAGTTAAATAAACTGATAAATGTTTATTTAGCTACTTCAAGCTCACAGAATTAAATTTTGTGACATATTTGCATATTTCAGTGCTGTTTTTTACCAGTCCTTGATATTGACTGTCCTCTGCCCGATTACTCCTCATAAGCAACTGTATTGAAACTGTTCTTTTGTAGCTCATGTACAATTGCTTCAAAATACTGGGGTACTTCCAGATTGCTGGTTGGTCTCAGCTGCTCAATTCTAATCCGTCCAGTTCTCACACTAAGTTTGTGACAGTCCATGGTTTGTGGTACTGCCAGAAATTAATTTTGCTCTTGTCTTTTCTCAGTTATAGTGAAGGACTGAATTTCATTTGGTTTTGGTATTGGTCTAGGCTGTATCTGTTTCTGTGATCAACAAAGAACTCTGGAGAATACATTGATAAATTAATGATACTCATTTATGCAAGTATTGTTCGTTTATGTTTTAGAAAGCTCATTGTATATTAGCATAATGGATTTTGTTGACAAGATGATGGTAAGTAGGGTGTAACAGCCTGTTCAAGATGTTGTACTGTTACTTTGTCCTGTGGGTGAAAAGTCTCCTGTGGAATATGCATAAAACCATTTGTGTGTGCATGGTTGTGAATGCCTCAGGTTGGAGATGCCACATTCCTCCAAGGATAGAGATGCAAATAATCACTCGCTGGATCTGGTGTGCACAGAAAAATTCAGGATCAAGACACACTGGGGTTTGGTTTAGTTTTAATACTATAACTTATTACGGAAATGTATTGGTTGTATGGATCCGTTTCTGTTGATTGTAGATCCACTGAACCTGTTGCTTGTCCAAACATTTTGTTGCCCACAGTGTTAAATGGAGAGGGCAGAAATGGCAGTCAGGTTTTTATCCAGAATTTTAGTGATGTGATTGCTTGTTGTGATGCATCCGTAATCCACCTGTGCCACAGAACTGGTGCAGTGTTTTGTAAATATCCCTGTGAGGTGGGTATTGTCTAGTGGTGTCTGCAGTTTCATTCAGGACAACTTTACAAACAAAACCCAACCACTGTCAACGGAGTTTATTCAGCATTGTTGGGTTACATTTGAATACATTACCCAAATTATTTGGATAGTGACAATGCCAATAAGCATTGAAGACAAAAAAAAAAAAAAAGAAATTTAACATGCGATATCCACTGCACAGACACAATTGCTACTGTGAGGAGAGATGTATTGGTAAGAAAAGAGAAAGGAAAACTCATCTGACCTGGTTGATGTCACTTCATAGGTTTTTTTCAGCGTTATTCCAGCTCCCCAGCTGCCAGCCATGCTCTGAGTCAAAAGTAATGTGGCCTGACTTATAAAGGACAGTATTTTATAATGATTGTCTCTGTGTTTTTGTTACAAATCTGATCAATTTTGCATTTGTCAAGCTCTAATAGTTTATAATTCTTCATACCTTCAAGAGAACTCAAAAGCACAAAATGAATTCAGCAAGGTAAAAAGTTGAAATTCTACTTCAATTATTGGATATGCAAGATCTCTTATAAAGTCTATCAAAGCTGTGTAACTTGGAAAGTATCCAGTGCCCTTTGTCATGAATTACCTGCGCTGAGGTTTCATTAAAGGCAGGAAAAAAAGTATCATTTTATGTTCCTCTGCGAGAGCACTGTTAATACAAATACAGTGTCTAAGCTTTACATCATTTAATGTAGTCCAATAAACCATATTTTTTGTGGAAATTGTGTTTTGGATAAATCTGTGAATTTGGGAAATTTGGAGAGGGTAACATCTGGGGAGGCACTTGAAAGCACCAAGGAAGTTGTTCTCGCTGGTGTGCACCTGCTATCTGTCTTTTATTTGATAGTATAAAGAGCCCAGACTGAGGAAGACTCAGACACCTTTGGTGTAGGCTTGGGACAGGACATAGCTGTTCATACACCTTGAACTTCTTACCTTTGTAACTGGGTCAGACATAGCAGCACCTAAAAGATTGCTCAGGAGAAACTAGTACATCACACACTGTCACTGCTTGGTGATGAAAATTGATAACTGAAGTGATAATGTGGCAAGATGTGCACTGCAGAGTGCTGGGATAGGTGAGAGATGGACACTTGAAATGCTGTTTTCCTGCTTGTTGCCAGCAGCACATCCAAAGGAGTTCTGTATATAGAGAAATCCTGCACAGGGTGCTGCATCCCCACCTCATATCGGGGCAAGCCCTGCACCTGCTCAGGAATAATTAAAATTAATCAAGGTGTCTTCACAGGCACAGAATTTTCAGGAATGCAAAAGTAATTATTCAGACAAAGAAAACTGATCTATCTCTATCAGTGTGACTAATAAAGTAAACAGGAACAGAGTTCCTTCAGAGAAAAGTTGTAAAAGAGGCTAGCCCAGAGCCTGTTCAGCATCCTGAGGGAGCAACACGGGGTGGCTTCAGTATGGACACATTGATGAAAGATGCTGCTTTTCCAACTGTGCTCACCTGTGCCTGGTCCATCTCAGGAGCCAGACGGGGCCAGGGAAAGCAGCAGAGATCTGAAATTCTGAAACACCTGCAGTCTGTGGCCAAGTCTGTGCCACTGGGGAAGCCATTCAACAGCCCCAGGGCCAAAGCAGAGCCCTGAGGGACACCGCCCGTCCCCAGACTGCAACTGCACATGGAGCCAGTGCCCACAGCTCCCTGACTGTGTCCATCTGGGCAGTGGCTCATGCCCTGAACAGCCCAGCCTCCAAAGCCAGGGCTCTGCAGGGTGGGGCTTGGGCTGTCATGTCCAAAGCCTCACAGAGGCCTGGGCACATCAGGGGCTGCAAAGCGCCCAAGTGTGGGGCTGCTCCGTGCCACTTCCAGTGGTGTTGGCTGTTGAAGGGGTGCAGGGAGTGGCCCTTTGTGACACAGGTGTGTGGTGTCAGGCCCCGTGGTGATGTGGGACACGGTGGTGCCCAGAGGCCCTTGTGACATGGCAGAGCCCTGCCCTGCTCGAGGGGTATCTAAGGGGCACAGAGCCCTGGGGTGCCCTGTCCCAGGAGAGCCGCTCTGTCAGGAGGAAGCAGCTCCTGAGAGCCTCTGAGGCAGAGCACGATGGAGATGCTCACGGAGGAGGCGAATCCCAACTCCCCCCCTGACACGGAGCAGCCGGGGCTGTGCATGAGGCCCCAGTGATGGCCACCCCTGGAGGGAGAGGGGACACTTCTTCCCCCACAGCCGGGGCACAGAGCCAGGGCCCTGCCCTACACAGCCCCCTCAGCCCCTGCTGCCCCCCCAGCCCCTGCCCTGGGTGGCTCGAAGCCCTCGGGGAGCAGTGGGAGGGGGCAGTAGGGGGGACAGAGCTGCCAAGGCCACAGACTGTGGAGTGGGACTTGGCCAGGGAAGACAAGGAGTGGGAACCCTACACGGGCCAGGAACAGCCCCAGGAGGGAAATGAAAGTGTCCAAGAGCTGGACCAGTGGGAAGATGAGAAATACCAAGATCTGTCCCAACGGGAATTGGAGAGAGACCAAGAGCTGTCCCATGGGAGAGATATGAGATGCCAGGAGGCTTCCCAAAGGGGAGATGTGAATGTCCAAGAGCTGTACAAACAGGACAACAAAAGAGACCAAGAGCTGTCCCGATCAGAAGGTGAGATAGACTCAGAGCTGTATGACTGGGAATCTGAGAGACACCAAAAGCTATCCCAGTGGCTGGACATGGGAATCCAAGAGCTGTCCAGAGAGGAAAATGACAGTGACAAAGTTTTTCCCCAATGGGAACACTCCATTGAGCAAGAGCTGTCCGAAGGAGAAGTCAGACAATATCCAGAGTTGTCACAAGAAAGAGGCGACAGTGACAAAAAGGAGTCACAGAAGGACTGGGAAGAGATCACGATCCACACCATCTGGGTCAACCC
>WEKY01050102.1:0-21552 GCA_013390045.1 Picathartes gymnocephalus
AAGAAATTCTTTATTGTGATGGTAAGAAGGTGCTGGAACAGTTTGCCCAAAGAAGCTGTGAGTGGTGCATCCCTGGCATTGTTCAAGGGCAGGCTGGATGGGGTTCTGAACAGCCTGGTCTGGTGGAAGGTGTACCTGCCCATGGCAGGGGAATTGGAACTTGATGATCTTTGAGGTTCCTTCCAGCCCAAACCATGCTATGGTTCTATCCTGATGTCAAATTTATATAATTATTAGTCATAAAATACTCCATTTTTTCATCAGTTCACTCTTAGATCTAATTGCTGGTTTGTTTTCAAAACTGAGTGAGAAGCCCTGTGGTGAGACTGAAGCTTCATAATAAAAGGCATCTCTCTCATAGTAAAAGGCATTTCTCTCACTGGTTGGAAGTAATAAAAGTACATCACAATACATCTGGGCCATTAATGGCTGACCTCTAGTATGCAGTGAAGCCGTGTAATTTAATAATTCTGTTTGTGAAGAGACTAAGTAATTATAAGAAATGGAATTGTAGTACAGCAAAGTGATAAGGAAACTGCTTAATGATGGTGGAAACAGTTATAAAATGAAAAAAAAAAAAAAAGTTCTTTTGATTCTCCTAGGCTGGCTATTTTACTGTGCCATAAGGAATTTTCAGGCTGATCAGAAAGAAATGTGAATATTTGTGCTTTCTTTCTGAGTGGCAGAATTTCATTGGTGGAAATGCTGTGCTACAATAATGAAATTGTTATCTTGCATTTAATTATTCACCAGTGCAATGTCACACACACAGACAGAAAAAAAAAGAAGGTAAATGTAGGTAGTTTAGACTAATTGAAATAGACAGATGGGATAAGAAAAGATTTGAAGGCCTCAAGTATTCCTTCTGGTGAAAATAGTAATCCTGTGGTGTTCCCTACAACACCGAATCATCTTTGAATAGGAACTGAGGCTTAATGGTATGATGTTTCTGATTAATGACTACTCAGCTACTGCTGCTACCTCAGCCTTTTACTTAAATAAAAAAGGGCAGATGCATTTTTCTGTTCATCTGGTATAGAAATTGATGGATATCCAGAGTACAAAATAAAATGTTTCTGTAAAATTTTTGTAATTAGAAAAAAGAGTGATTTGCACTAGAATTCTGGATATGAGTGAAGAATATTTGTGGTAAATAAATTAGTTTCAAGGATTAAGATAAGCTCAAACACTATGAAGAAGTCTCAGAAATGGGTAGTCATAAGCATATTGTCAGATTAAGTTAGAAATGCAAATTTTACAAATGCATGTAAGATGAATGTGGAGAAATGAATATATTTTATATCTGTTGCAACCTTTTTTGAAATGTAGCATGCATATACTGAGGTATATACGCAAGGGCTGCGCATGTTAATGACCACTGACTATTAAAAAAGAGCTCGCATGCCGACCAGATATAATATTTAGCACCCATTTATATACTAAAGGAATGCTAAAATCATATCTATTAGGTTAATATCTGTGCAATATGTTTATAATTTAAGAACTGTTTTTCTTCAGGAAGGGGAAGGCTTTTGAGAACTTGAAAGGCAGTTTACTATTCTAGTGGATATGTATTTAATACAGTTTTTATTTCTATGGAAGCATATAGATTATACAAATGTCCTTATGCCATTTGAATTTGCAGCAATCTTACAAATATATGTGGTATCAATTGCTCTCCTGCTGTGCAATAGTGTAACTCACTACAGTCAAATTTGTTTATATGTTAGTAACAACAGACACCACCAAATTTCATGCAGATTTATTTTCCACTTTACCTCAGTCTCAGTATAGATGGTATTCTAGAATAACTTTCTTTAGAGCTTTTGATTTATTTAATATTCAAAGTATGTGAATTCTGTTTCTTTTGAAAAGCATTTTTCTTACACTAATATAAAGATGTCTTATCACAATAATAGTTAGCAATCACTAAGTGAAATATATTTTCTGTTGCAGTACATATGCTTGTTATTCATGTTATCTTCCTGGCATCTGCTTCAGCTACTTTTTGAAGTAAAGAATAGGATTAAATGAATTATAAATGAGGCATTGATTGAAATCTAATCTGAATGTTGAAGATACTTCAAAAAAGTATTCAGAAAATAAATAAATGTAACTTGAGAAATGTAGTGATATTGTAGCATCCTGTCTTTTAGTCACATCAAAATATATACACTTCGTATTGTTTTCAGGTTTATTCTGAAGTTTGATGCAACTTCTGCCATCTCTTTGCCTCTTCCCCGTTTTAAAGTTTTCTCGGAATTAGGACAGATGTCTTAGAAAGAGCTTCTTCTCTTTCAAAATACGGGTTTTCTAACAAATGTGGGTTAGTAAGCTCCAAGTGCAGCTGTTCAGCATCTGTCTTACAAGCACAGAGCTATACCGCTAGGTTTCATAAAGAAACTGAGGTATCCATTTACAGCTTGTTTTAATTTTGTTTTGTTTCACATACACTGATTGACCTATTGACTGGACATAAAATTATTGTTCCAACTTAATAAATAAATTAATTTATAGATATTCTGAGAGGCCCAAGTCATGCAAGAACATGGCAGAATAATATTTTCAAATAATATTATAGTAAGTGAAACTTTGGTGTGAAATAAGACATGTTATTTCTATAATGTTTATCAGCAAGCTATGTTATATTTTTGGCATGCAGTAATAAATTTTAAAATAATAACGCATTTTTAAATTTAAAATACTGCATTTGCATAATAAAATGTAATAATTTTAATGATACAAATACTGTCCTTTATAGCATAGATACATTTTTATTTCATTAAATAAATTACTGTCAGGTCACACGAACACTTATAGTAGTGGCAATAGCTTGGCTTCTCTTGATAACATTTTTTTCTCCGCCTGGAGCATAATTTTCTGTGCATTGCGTTATTTCTCGATCGCTTCTGTGCCAGCTCCCCCCTACCTTTAACAGAGTGTCTCATTGTCTGAGTCCTCGCATAAGTGATTTTCCTCTTTTAGCCATATCGTGGAGTATGTATGTCAGTGCTACAAGACATCACAGAATGAAAAGGAGGTCAACCAGTAGTTAGACCAGATGATGCAAGCAGCATTTTCTTTCTGTTCTCCATCATCTGTATTACTTCCTTGCATTAGAGGTATGACAGCTGTAACTGCCTTCACTTACTCTGTTTATGTATCTTTCTGGTTTTGCTCTATAACATGGTTTTGGACCAGTGGCAACTGGAGGAGCAACCTGAGTGGTTGGAATTTCCCCGTGGTGGCATACATTCCTTAGTTTTGTGATTTTGGACACCAACCCAACTGCCATGAAATAATTATAATTAGAAAAATTATACAGCCTGTGATCAATCTACTATTTTTACTCCTTTATTTTCAGCTGGGTTACCAATCTGCTAGAATCCTGTTGGTCAAGATGCTCTTAGAGATAGAGTAAGGTACAGAACAGTAACTATTGGAAAAGGCTCTTAGCAGGGACACAAGGCATAAGTGGATCACCTGGGAATTGCTCCTTTCTCAGGTCCTTCCTAAAGGCTGCCAGTATCAATCAACAGCAAATTAATATTGAGCAAGCAAAAATTTTATTCTATAGAGACAGCTTTATAATAACACTTAGAGCTGAACTACACTACGTACAGATTTAAACTATCCATATTTATCAAGAAAAAAACAACAGTGGTACAGAGGGAGACCAGGATTTGTTCTAAGTTTTATTTATGAAATTGATGCAGGTTTTTTCGATAAAAAAGATAACTGATTTACTTACATGTATATATTGGTTTAAGTCTTATAAAACTTTTTTCTCTTTTTTTCATTATTTATACCTTTTTCTTATACAAGTTGTTTGTTTGTTGTTTGGGTCTTTTTGGTGGGTGAGAGTGAGTATTTACCTTGTAAGGTGTATATTTTTGTAAAAGAGTCTCATTCTAGTAAGTATTCAAAGAGGGGATTTTCTAAAGCATGTGGGTGCCCAGTTCTGATTGATTTTTACCAGACACTTGGAGTTTAAAATCCCATAGAGACTGGTCAAGTAAATTAAAATCACTGACAGAGTCAGTAGCTGAACATGAAATAAAATGAGTATCTGTTCTGTTTGGATTTGATGCCCTAGTTTGTCATGGGGCATCTTTCCATTTCTCATAGTTTTGAAAAGGCAGATGTTCTGCAAATGGAATCTCAAAAGGAAGTTTATAGGACATGAATGTGTAAGTGGTGCATGTTATGCTATAGAGGGTTAAAATTAGCCTGTTTCAACATTGGAATAAATCTCTTACAGAGCTCTAAACCACTGAATTTCATTGGGAATTAGTTTTTGAAATGATTCGTTTCATAACTCATATTATTTCTAAAGTATAGGATTAGGGTTAATGTATAGCCTACACTTAGTTTTTTTCAGTTCGTGACACAATTGTTATTTTAACCTTGTAGATGCAGCCAGTAAAACATTGCAGAAGGGGGAAATGAAGGGAAAAAAGGGCACTTTTGAGTTTTCTCTGTCACATTACATCTGCATAAAAAAATTAATCAGCAGTATTGAATGATTAATGAAAAAGAGAGTGGCAGCCACCCACCCAGAAACTCATCTGCCTTTGAAAAGATTTAATTTAGGTGTTGGTAGCTCTCTGTTATAGTTCCTGATTTTCCTGACATTGCATCATTCCACTGGCCGCTTCCCTCTGAAGCATTTTCATGCATTTATTTTTTTACTTCTTAAGATGTCCTAAATCCTAAATGTTTGCATGGTTCTAGTTGAAAGATACCCAGAAGGGTCCTAAGGGATGAACAGCTACCTAAGACAGTAAATAGATTATTGTCCTGAAAATGGTAAAATCATAAGTTGGTTTCCTTTGAGAGTTAGTTGTTGGGCCTTATAACTCTGCTTATCATTTGAATAAACCTTCTTCTTCTTTTGTGCTTATCCACTAGTCTCTTTGTTCTCCTTTCCAAAGTACTTATCAGTAGCAGTTAGCCTTTATTTTTTTGTAGGCTTATTGAGTCTTCTTTGAAACACACAATCTCTTTTTCTTACTGTGGCACATTTTATCTCTGTGTTTTCCATGTAGAGTGCACTTTGTTGCACGTGGATAACTGAAATCTGTGTAAGCTTTGGGATATAATACTGTCAAAGAAGAATTTTTATTTTATATCATTAGCATTAGTTTGTCTCCAGCTCTGTGGGGAAAGTGTATACATATTCTGTCCAGAAACTTCTTAGCCTTTGAAACAGCTGCATTCCTTTGGCTTTTCATAATTTCATGATTAATTAATAGATATATGTATTTTTTATCCATATAATATGCACACTTTGCAGTCGTCTTTAAGCACTTTACCTTACACTTTCTACAGTGGTGACTTCTCTTATTTCAGTTGTTTAAATACTCTAGATCTAATTTCTTTAATGTGGTATTTAGATCCCTTCCTATAATGGCAACAACTTCCATCATTGCAAAAGGCAATCCCTTTTAGCTTTGTATCACCCTTAGCACGTTTCATTAGCTAATTCTGTTTTCTACAGCCAAGTGAATAATTGGAATTCCTAAAGCCCCAAAGCTGGTCCTGAAAAAACAATATTACAAATTCATGTAGCTTTATAAGTAGGGTTTTTTTCAGCTTGGTTCAGGATAGTTTGTTAAATGTTTTATGTTTCGCAAAATAATGTTTGTTTTTATTTTAACTGTTAATTTCATGATGCTTTGCTGAAGAGTACAGTTTCTAAACACAAATCTATTAGTTGTATTGTTTTCCCCTGTATCTAAAAAAATCAAGTATTTTATCAAAGAGAGTAGATTAATTTAGAATAGTCCAGTTTTGATCAATCACTGTTCTGACTTATCCTGGTTGCATTTTTTTCTTTGTGTCTATTATTTATGTCCAAGCTCAGCTGTAACACAGATGTGTTTATACATATATAAACTGTTTTTATGTCCATATATATAGCATGAAACAATATAATATCATGAAGGTTTTTTTTTTCTTATTTGACCTACAGTTGCATTAAATAGAACCTTTTATTTGGATCCTCCTAACAACGTTGTGATAATGGCTTTTATTATAGTACAGTTAATCAGACAATCTCAGTGTCATTGTGACAATGATATAGTGTAGGAATATCTTTACTTTTTGCCATCTACGTGTTAAATGTTTTTGTTATACAAGATGTTACAAACTAAGGCTCTTGGTCAGTACGAAACTGAGGGCATGGCTTTAAAGAATGCACTTGTCAACATATAACTTCCAGGTAAATATAATCTGTTGCCTAAATTCATATCTAAGGGGTCCTGCTGAATTCAGTGAAATAAAATGTGTTTCATGTTAAATGTCTTTTTAAATGCATCATAGAATTATGCTGATATATTATACAACAGCTGGAATTCTGTGAACAATCTCTAGAATTTATTAATGCTTGTCTAGTGCACATAAAGATTAGTTTAGCTTTTTAATTAATAGCATACACATGTATTCTGAAGAGATTTCAATTACTTATTTTATTAATAATTAGGGGAAGAAAGGGCCACTGTAGTCCAGATGTAGATAATATTTCTGTCCAGAAAAAATGGAATACTTATTCATAAAAAGGAAAACAGTGTATTATACATTCGGTTTTTATCTGGATTTTAATTTTGTAGACTTGAAATGAACTTCAGGCCTCAGTGAATTTCATTGCTATGCTTAAGTGTTGTGGCTTAACCTTGGCTAGCTGATGGGTGCCCACCCAACTGCTCTGTCACTCCACCTTCTCAGGGGCAAAAAATCAGTAGAGTTAGAGCTTGGAAGAAAAGTATGACAGATGCTCACTCAGTTTGAAGCACTGCTGTAAGGCTTGTGCTGATATGGAGTCAGGATTTATGGCTGCTGCATCAGGGGAGATTTAGGTTAGTCATCTAGGTTTGCTGTTAGGGAAAGGTTCTTCCCCCAGAGGATGTCAGGGTTCAAGGAGTGTTTGGACAGTGCTCTCAGGTACATGATGGGATTGTTGGGATGTCCTGTGCAGGGCCAGAACTTGTACTTAATGATCTTCATGGGCCCCTTCCTGGATATTCTGTGATTCTCTGGTACCACTCTAAATTTGGAATTTTGGACACTTTGTAACATTGAAAATCTCTTGGATTATGTTGAAGTGATAAGCATGTCTACTTCCTTTCATTTCCTTTCTCTTTATTTCCGTAAGAATTACGGAATGAAACAAATCATTGTTTGGGTTAAAATGAATCTTTAAGTGTCATCTACTCCAATTCCCATTGCCATGGCAAGAGATATTGTTGGGGGTTAGGTTTTCTTTTTTTTTCTTTCCTTTTGTATAGAATTTTTTCCCATCGAGTTGTTAAGTACCGGATACTTAAGAAAAGCAGAGAACTGTGGCCAAGCCCTGGAGGAGAGGGGCTGATAAAGGGCAGGGGTGGGGGCAGCATAAGTACTGGATACTTAAGGAAAACAAAGGACTATGGCCAAGCCCTGGAGGAGAAGATCTGATAAAAGCCAGGGGTGGGGGCAGCATAAGTGCTGGATACTTAAGGAAAAACAAAGGATTGTGGCCAAGCCCTGGAGGAGAGGGGCGGATAAAAGGCAGCACCAGGAGAGCTGAAGCTGCGCTTCGGAGGGGAACAGGAGAAGCTGCTCTGCCTTTTTTTGGGGGAGAGAAGAGTCACTGCTGCTGCTGGACCCTTTTCACATGGAGCTGTTTCTTCTGCCGTGAGTGAACCCCTGCTCTGAACTGAGACCTATTTTACCATCTGCTTGGGGGGCCCGGGATCCTGAGCTGACCTCTCCGTGCTGGGCTGGGAGCCGGGCTGCTGCCCCTGCCCTGCCCCTCGCGGCTCCATCGGCACTGCTCCGGGTTTCACTGCGCTGCAGCCTTGCTCCCCCTGCCTACCGAGACACCCTACTGTCCCAGTTTGCTGTTTTCCGAGAGTCCTGCTGAGGTGCCGGGATCGACAGCGTTCCTGAAGCAAAGCCTGCCTGTCCTCCACCCCTTCCCGTCCTGGCCGTGCCCCGTGTCTGCTGGAGCTCGCGCCACAGCGCCCCCTGCAGCCGCGGGGGAATCATCGCACCTGCCCTGCCCACCCAGCGCCACCAGCGCCCCCTGTCGGCTGTGACCATCACTGCACCCAAGGGGACAGTGCCTGCAGGCCCAGAGGGCTGGGACCGGGTTCCTGGTTCTGTTTTTTTGTTAATGCCTTAAGAGTTGTTGTTTGTTCCCTTTATTATAAATACTAGTAAAGAACTGTTATTCCTATTCCTATATCCTCGCCTGAAAGCCCCTTAATTTCAAAATTACGATAATTCGGAGGGAAGGGGTTCACATTGTCCATTTCAAGGGAGGCTCCTGCCTTCCTCAGCACATACCTGTCCTTCACACCAGGACAGATTTCTTCAACTAAATCAGGCTTCTCCGAGTCCAATCCAACTTGACTTTGAACACTTCCAGGGATGGGGCATCTACAACTTCTCTGGGCAATCTGTTGCAGTGTCGCACCACCCTCATAGTGGCTTCCACTTCATGTCATTGTCTTTGGATGTGGTCTTTTAGCTAGTTTCTTATTCTTCTGATAGGACATCTGTGAAACACATATCTTGCCAATTTTGTGGATAGAATGTTGTGAGGGACCGTGCAAAAGGTCTTACAGAAGTCTGCATAGATCGTGAGTTGCTCTTCCCTTGTCCCATGGACATAGTTATTGTAAGTAAATTAGTCTGGCATCACTTGGTATAACCGTGTTGTCTGTCTCCAGTTATCTCCCCACCTTCATTTGTCTTGATATAGCTTCCAGGAAGACCTTTTTGATAATTTCACTGGGCATGGAGGTGATACTGGTGGGTCAGTAGAGACCAGGTGTCCTCCTTTCTACCATTTTGAAAATGGGCATGATGTTTCTCTTTTCCAGTCACTGAACTTCACTTTACTGCCACAGGTTTTCAAATATGATTTTGAGTGGCTTGGCATCTGTGTCTGCCTGTCTCTCCCTCAGGATCCTGGGATGTGTCTGGCTGGGCCCCATAGGTTGCTCAGTACTTCTAATGTGAACTTTTTCTCATATAATTGTCTTTATTCTTGCTTCTAGCATTCAGGCCTCTATCAATCCTTGGGGGGAAAAAAAAAAATCTTTTTATAACAAGACTTCATTTTCCTTCTGAAACTTTTTTTTTTTTCAAATGAAGAATTTAAAATTTTCCCAAAGAATTTTTATATTCTTTCAATACTTCAGTGCTTTCACTCAGAACTCAGACTGAAACATTCAATCCCAACTCCTTTGTCTGTTCTCCATTCTGTTGCATTTTTTTTTAATTTCAGGTAACAATATTAAGACTCAACTTATGTATACCAAGAACTTCTTTTTTTGTGATTTACAATTAATTTCAGTCTAAATTATCATTAAAAATACAGTACCTGCTTTGCTATTTGTATATGTATTTTATTTTTTCAGTGTCAACTGAAGTGCATTGTTTCATGTAAAAAGCTTGGTATCTATTTAAAATTTACAGTCAGAAAAAACTGTTGAGAACCAAAAAGGTAGAAGTCCATTAGCAATTTTTCCAGGACAGTGGGTCTGTCATTGTTGCATTTCTAAGAAAAAGAGGCCTCTAACAGTTTTTCGTTTCAGGCAAAAGCTGGGGCCACTTAGAGTGTGAAAGTCAAGTGTTACATCTCTGTCTTTTTCTCTCTGTCTTCTCTTGTTGTAAAGGCTGGAAGGCATTTTTTACTTATCTTACTTCCTGGTAACTGCATGAGATTAATGTTAATAGTAATAGATGTTCTTGGGTTCTAGTCAGATTAGTATTTGCAAAGTGTATTTTTATACTTTACTGAATATTTGATTGTACTTTAGGAGATGTAATTGCTAGAAAAAGCACCAGCAGTATTTCATACCACTTAAAATGCATTCTCACATTTAATAGCCATTTCCTTCATATGAAAAATAATCAGAAAATAACTTACATCAGTTGACCAGATACTGCGTGTTATCCATGAGCTATCAATATGCCCTGATGGCACAACAGGATGCATTAGGAGGACCATTGCCAGCAGGTTGAGAGAGGTGATCCTGCCCCTCCATTCAGCCCAGGTGAAGCCTCACCTGGACGGCTGTGTCCAGTTCTGGGCTCCTCAGTACAGCAGAGACATGGAACTGCTGGAGTGGGTTCAATGGAGAGTGGCAAAGATGTTTAGAGGACTGGAGCATCTCTCTTATGAGGAAAGGCTGAGGGAGCTGGGCCTGTTAAACCTTGAGAAGAGGGGACTGAGGGGGACCTCATCAATGTCCATCAGTATCTGAAGAGAAGGTGTCAGATGGATTGAGGCACTGCTCAGTGGTGCCAAGCAATAAATTGGACAAGAGACAATGGGCAGAAAATGATGCGCAGGAATTTCCACCTGAACGTGAGGAAGAACTTCTTTACTGTGCGGGTGACTGAGCACTGGAACAGATTGCCCAGAGAGGTGGTGGAATCTCCCTTACTGGGGATATTCAACTGTCTGAATGCAATCCTGTGCTCTGGAATGATCCTGCCTGAGCCTGCGCATTGGACCAGATGACCCTAATGGCAGTCTCTTCCAACTATACCCATTCTGTGATTAGCTTTACTTTCTGCTTACTTGCATTTTGGTCTTCAAATTCAGAAATGACAAGCTTTTAACCCTTATGCATCATACGAAGTATAGCAACCTCATCCAACAGTAGTCTTAATTTTACATTAAAACAGTGGCTCCTTGTATCTTCCTCTTTTGATTTTTCTTTGTAAGAAGACAGTTAAAACTGACTGTCATAAATACGTTTAATCTTGAAGATTGAGTGAAGTGAATGTCGCGTGTACTCTTCAGAGATTTTGTAATAAATAAGGGGGATTTAATTACTTTGGAGGATAGATTCTGAAAGCTATTTTGTACAATTTTTTCTTTAATTGAGTATGTCATAATATTTTTGAGAAGTAAAGATCCTGGAAGTCCTTCATGCTGTATTACTTGAAATGTTTAATTGCAGCTATTCTCTTCCCTTGATTTTAAAATCTTCTAAAATTCTTTAAAAATAAAAAGATTTTCCATTCTTCTCTAAAAATACAAACCAAAGGCAAAGCTATTTTTCTTGTAAGCATCATGAAATATTTTAGCAAACTGATTTAATTTCTTTACTCCAAAACAGATTTTTGAAATCTGCCCCTTTTGCTTTTATATGTGTGTGCATTTGTTTGTGAGTATGTGTGTGTGTAAATTTTCATGTCCCGAGAAAAAAAAATGCAATTTAGTGTTTACAAAAATGTGCAGAGCTTAAACCAGTCTCTGATTAGTAGAAAGGTAGGTTAAACCAAGCTTCTGATGCTTCTGTCTTGCTGCAAGTTCATTTCTATTTCATATATAGAGAAAGATTCCTATATTAGAAGGTTAAATATTGCTTAACATCCAGCTTCTAGTTTTTGATAAGAAATTTTAAAAAGAATTAATCAAAATATCATAAATATCAACTTCATGTAAGCATGTACATGGTACAAGTAAAATTTCTAGTTTGCAGAGTTAGGAGTTTCACTATTGTAGTAGCATTTTGGTTACTACTGAGTCTTTTTGGTGCAAAATCAGTCCATCATGCAGCCTGTATTATTATCCTTTCTTTATACCTATGTAATTCCTCCTTTGTAAATTCTAGAAAAACCCAATCCTAACTAAGCCAATATTCAGGACTACTTTGTACTTGTAACACCCCTTTACACAAAGTACAAAGTTTTTGACATGATGTTTTTATGGAGAGCTTATTTGTATTTATTTAGCCTCTCTGGTTTTTTTTCATTTATTTACATTCTCTGTTTCCATATCACAGTGGGAATGTTTTCTGCCTTCTTATTGAATGTATTTTTATTTCTTTGTTTTATCTTCCCAGATCTAGAAAATTTTTGCCTTGTAAATTTCAGTTATGGGTGTAACATTTAAGTGCTCAGGCTGGTATCTTGTGAAGTGTTGCAGAGGTTGTTTGGAAGTATTTGAAATAAAGGAAAGTAAGATCAAGGTCTTGACGAGTAACTAGTCCTAGAGTTTGCTTACAGTATACAAAATTCTTTTTTTCTGATTCAGCAACATGTGTTTCCAATGTTGAAAAGTTGGTATTTATAGCAGTCTTCACACATGCACACTAATTTTCCACGCAATACAGAAAAATTTTGAGAATGAAAACTCTCTTGTTGAATGGTTTGCATGAAGTTCACAAAAGTTTTTTGATATTGCTGCAGTTGCTAGCATTAGCACCCTTGGATCAAAACACAGTCTAAATATGAAGTATGGTTTAAAATGTAAAGTACTTTTTAAAGACCTTCTTTTTAGATAAACCAATGAACAATTGACTAAAATAAATGTGAAAATTCTAATCAAAGTCCTAGACAGTATTGGGAATATTGCAAATTTTATTTGCAATAAAATTGCTGGACAGTTTTATGCTGGGAATTAGTACTTCCATGAAGAGAGAGAAGTATTTTATAACTGATAAAACTGAGTCAATGTTTTAAGATCTCAGCCTCATTATAAATATACTTTAGTTCAGCTGAGATCAGTCACTCATGCAGTTGTGTCAGTTTCCACCAGATCGAACAGGGAGAAAAACAACAGACTTGAAATCATAACTGTAGTATTCTTTGCACAGTTCTCATATTTTTACTCACATATTTATCAGCTATAAGTCATTTTCTTCCAGAACTGATTTCTTACATATTTAAGGAAAGATGTGGCATTAAACAAAAAGGGATCTGTATATGGAGTCAAGGAAGGAGCAGTTATTCTACCTCCATGCATCCATCACCATTAAATTCCAACATGTGAGAGGGATCTTAAAATGACTACAAGTCATCTAGTATCCAGTGCCTTAAGTGCTGCTTGAGTTCCTAAGGGACTTCTGACCAGGCTCATGCACTTCAAAGCATCTGCTTATGAAATTTCATAGTATTTCTAAACTAGTAGTGTCATAATTTTTCTTTGGACAGAAGAGCTTTGTAGCTAGTTCCGTTTTCTCCTCAAGGCACCAGACATCCTTGTTGAAGTTACTTAATACTTTAACACTGACTGCTCAACTCCGGTAGTGTCACTGGTGCAATGGGTAGTGTCTTTTGGTGGGAGTTAGGAAAAGCCCATGCTTCTAGAGGGCACTGTTTCCAGGAGAAGCCAGGTAAAGGTTTGGCCAATATAAAACGGGCTGTGAGGTAAGGTATTTCTCTCATGAGAAGTACTCATGTGTCTCTGTATGATCAACTGCAGAGCTGCTGCAAGTTTCTGCCATCCTTTCAAAATGACACACAGGAGAAAATCTCTGTAGTTCTAGCAGAATGGTCACTAGTAACAGTGTATTATCTGTGCCCAGACACTGGGTGTGAATAATGGAACTTCTCACACACAAATCTATCATAAGTAATTAAGGATTAAATGGGTCCTTCATTTTTCATTCTGAATTGGAACCTGGAGGAGCCATAAGGAAAAGCTGTTGCATCTTTGTGGTTTCGGTATTTTTTCTTTGGAGTGCAGTCTGAATCAGGTACTGATTTCTTTTAGAGACAATTTTTATCTGTTTTTTTAAAGATGATGAAGTAGGGAAACTAGGTATTGTTTGAGGGGTTATGAATATCTTTTTGGTCTGAAGGAAATAAGTTCAAATATTTGCTGGTTTTAGGATCTGGATATGCTGCTTGATAGCTTTTTGATACATTTAAGAGGGTCGTTTGGGCTAGATCTACACATATATGAAGATGAAGATGAAGTAACTGAGCATCCAACTAAACAAAAAGTGAGGGCAGAATTAACCGCCTGTTTTTATATAAAGTATATGAACTGTCAACACAAATTTGGCTGACTGAGAGATACCTTAATATATCCTGGAGACTGTGAAGAGTTTTTCTCTCTCTAGTTGTATATTTTTTATAAATTACACCTCTCCCTCCCCCTTTTTTGTTTCCTCTAAGACACCAATTTTTCTGTTTATTTATGTGCACATGTGAGATTTCTCAGTTGAAGATAAGTGATGATTACCACTGCTTGCAGTGCAGTACTTCATTGGATGATGTACCAGAACAGCACAAAGATAATACTTCTTCTGGGTCTCATCATGGGAGCGTATACTGCGTGAATTACGTTAAAAAACCCCAAGATCCCTAGAACAGATGTGCTATTTAAGAAGTAATGGCTGTGTAGACTATGTTTTTGGAGGGGGAACACAGAGCATGATTATTCTTTTGCTGAAACTGACTGTGGGCAAACACATGAACAAAACATGTTTTATCAATGTATTATGCATTATGCATTAGTTGAAAATTGATGTGAGAATGTAGATAATTAAATTACTTTTTCATGTTGCTAGGAAAAAGAGGATAATTTTTTTTTCCTTGAGAAGTCTTGTCTGTTTGCATAAACTTCCATTTTTACTGGTTCTGGTGTTACATTTGAATGTGACAATGAAGGCAGAAAACAAAATTTCTGACCAGAATAATAATACCTTGCTATAACCATCGCAACACTTTACTGATAAAACACTCTTCATATATGCATGAAAAGAATTCTGTTAATTTTTGGAACACAAGGTTCACTTTTCTTTCATAAGTAGCCAAGTTAGATGCATGATAAGGAAAAGCTGTAGCAACCTTAAGAATAAGAAAAATTCTCTTTACTAATAATTAAATTCCCTTTTCAAAATTGTCATCTATGCTTACATTAGGATCTTTTTGTGCCTTCGTTAAACGGGTATATTTTTAAGAGCTGTGTTATCGGCAAGAACTCTTGAAATTTTTGACTTGCATCTGTTTTTGTCTATGGGTATGAGAGATTAAAAAAAAAGGGAAGAAAGCTTGTGGACAGTTCTAGTTGCATGTAGGTTTGCACATAAAGGTTGAGGGGTTTGTAGGGAGAGTCTTATTTATTCTTGCAAGCTCTACATGCAATTTCTTAGCTTATTTTAAAATTTAATAAGCAGCCTGGAAAAGACATAAAGAAGCTAAGGAAATAAAGCATAATTTGACTTTTTACCATAGAAAATAATGATTTTTCTGTCAAAATTGCATCAGAAGTTACCAAAACCCATTTGTCAATGCATGGTAATACTCAAGTTTAGTTAGAAAATAAAGGTAGGGATTGTTGTTAAAATAATAAAATACCACTTTTAGCTAAGTGTGTAGTGTTTCACGGATACTTACTGTAAGTTCAAGAGTGCAGTTATTTTGAACAGATAGCTTTCAAAACTGACATGTATAGTATATAGAATTATGTAACATTTTGCACATTGGAATTTAAGCCTAAGACTTTGCAAGGATTTTTAGTATGTTATTAAACTCTAATTAATTCATAAATACTGTTTTACTTCTTGAATTTGAACAGTCTGTGATGTTCTTAACAGAACCCCAGCTAAATCATACCAGCTGTGGACAGTGATTAATGCAGTGAGCAAGGAAAGCTCAGCATGCATGAAAGGAGAGCATAACGAGGACAAAGCAGACACAGTGTTGATTGTAATGAAGCTGGATCCCATGAGGGGTAGCATCATAAAATTACTTTTCTCTCTTGCTTTTTTTTTTTTTTTTTAAATTTAAGTTAGGTATTGGTCATTGACTACTTATTTTCTTAGTAAGTTATTTATTTATGGCTTATTTATTCTCAGGTGGGTCAACTAACTTACTTGAAAAGGCAGTGCACTTAATAGAGGTTGCAGACAAAGGTTAAAAGTAACAGTAGGTCGCTGCTTTTAAAGTGAAGTTCATGTTTTCTTTTATTGGCATGTAGTATTGCATACACAGTATTGATTCTACAGGGCTTAGGTGCTCTTCATTAAAATGAAACATTTTTGATCATACCTTCTTATAGTTTTTAATTCTGATGGGGGCCTGAATTTGTCCCATCTTGGCTTCATCCTGAATTTTTAAGTAAAATACAAATCAAGTATCAAGTTGTGTCAAGTATTGTGTCAAGTAAAACATTAGAGCTTGACCACAGAAGTGGTAAAAGCTCATTCCTGTTGTCAGGCAGTAATCAAGTAATGTTATCGTGAATCAGCATGAATTAATATGTTCACAGCAATTCTGTTATTCGGTGTAAAACAATGATAGTCTGTGTATTATGAATAGAAGTCACAGCTGTGAATACTCACAGCAGAAATGTACAGTAGCCAGATGTCGCTGACTTTTTCTATTTGAATAGTAATCCTCACTCTGTCTTTATTTTTGTGAAATTTATTTTAAATTGCTGTCTCTTCTGTCCATTGTCAGTAAATGTGAAAATAAAATAAAACCAAAACAAAAAACCCCAACAAAACCCTCTAATGATAGGAATGGGTTTCACCAAAACATTCTACAGTAAATAAAGCATGAAGATATTAAGTGCATTGAAATGGTGCACCAAAACTAAGGTAGTTAATGCAGTTTTCCTTGACCTACATTAATTTAATTGGATCAGAATGGAAGAAACCTAAAAATATATTTGATACAGTCAGCATATTTCTTTTTATGAAGCAAAATGAAACTTGACTTCCTGCATTTTATCATAAATGAAATTTACTTGCTAAATAAGATAGTTGGACTGGATGATTGACAATTGGACTGGATGATCCGAAGAGTGTCTTCCATTCTTGATGATTCTGTGTTTCTGTGCTAAGATTTGCTTATCAGAAATCCTAGCTGAACCTTCCCATTGCACACGACTTACTGTGAGAGAACCTGCACAGCTGCAAACAGCGGTTGGGAGGTGTATTTTTCGCTAAAAAATGTGATGATACAGACATACAGTTTTATTTTTATAGGACTCCAGACCAAGTCTTACCTTTTTTTAATTTCAACTCCTCTTAGCTTACATCAGACTTCCCAAGGCAATTTTTGTTTAGGACCATTAAGCACTAATGTTTTTTTTCCTGAAGTCTGCCAGCACGGAAAATTAATTTTGCCCGTATGTTATTTATTGCAGCATGACAACTACTACTGTCATTATGCTGTGATGGGATTAATAATCCTTCTGAATGAAATGCAGTGTTTCACATTTAGATTATTTCAGTGCCTTAAAAAGATGTTCGGCAAAAATTGGTTCCCATTGCATTTTAGTTCATCTCTGGTTGCATAGGTGTCAGAAATGGCTAACGAAGATGGTTTCTTTGTGGAAATAAATTACATTAAGCCACCTAATGGAATGATGCACTGATTTTGTACAGGTAACTGTCAGCAACTATGAGACAGTTGTAATGTTCACTGCCTACTCATATGGCTGGATTTGAATTCAGAGAAATGACACACTGTCATTTTCTGAGCATACCAATAGTTGTCTAGCTCAGCATGTCTCAGATTAGTTGTTCTCTGGCTTTATTTTATAATGCAGTTATATATATATATTGGAGTGCCTGTAGATACATTGTAAATTGAAAATAGTATTTCAGAATATTGAATATTTACTGTTTCGCTTGCAAAGTTGCTTATTAGGTGAGTTATTTTTTCTCCATAAGATACTAATAATTTTCCAAAGAGTGTTAACTGTGCACAATGACGATCAGTTGCAAAACAAAATGGAATTGTCTTTTAACTGTTTTATCTAGGCATTTATATATCTTCGGTCAGAATGTTTTTTATTTATTAATAGGTGGTAGCAGGGGAGTTTTATGTTCAGGGATAATGATAAATCTAAAATACAGCTAAAATTGCAGGGCATTTGATCCCTCTGTGACAGACTTTCTACTCCTTAAAATGGGGTTTCCTAACACATCTGAACTATGGAAATAAAATGGGAAATGAAATAGGAAACAACACACTGGTGTACATTTTGAACTAGGTTTTGTCCTTCTTCAAGTGGGTATTGTTTTCTCAGCTCTAAATATATAGCCTGTTAAAGTGGCCCAAGGGAGCCAAACCTTTTATGTGTTTTAATAAGCTAAGTGCTATTATAAAAGAACCATTAATGGTTTTATTCTAATTCTAATTGGATATTAAGAAATACTGACTCTAAATCATGTGTAGCTTTTTACAGGTTTGGGTTCACAAGTAGAGGAATAGAGTTTAGGCTCACAACAGTAGTTGTAGGGTCTACATTTTTGCTAATTTATTCATAGCATTTCATCACATTTTGAAACACACAGGCTTAACTTCAAAAGATACAGCAGACTGTCATTTTCCCATGAAGCAGTGAGCTCTGCAGCTTTAAGTGAGCGCAGGGGAGGGATAACATAGCACAGGGCATGACTGAGGCCAGAGCATGGCTGCACATCGTAAGGATCATGTTGAACAGGTCATTTTCAGTTCCCTCCGTAGTTGTGGTGATTTTGGTCAGAATCACATAAATAGATAAAGAGGTGTCACTAATGTTGAATTGCACCATGTGTAGAGACACACGCTGCAGTTAGTGGAACTACATAAAGAAAAACGTAGTGATTTGACTGAAGTCGGGGCCTCACAGTCTAGAAACGTATGCATATTTGCACTGCTAATCTTTTCTGTATTTTGTGTGATGCTTACATGTATTTATTTTTGCAGTAGTTACTGGGAAATATTTTTAAAATTCTGCATAGAGCATGTAGTACTTGTATTTCAGTGTGTATCAGCTTCTGCTGGGCTTCCATTAAAAATAAATACTGACAAATCAGTGTTTGTTTTTATTTATGTTTACTGTGCGGATGAACACTTCTTCAGTCAATTTTTTGGTTGTATTCTTCTATGATACAACCAAACAGGTACTGACAGAAAACATTATTGGACCATGCATGCTAAATAAGGCTAGAGGTTTTATAATTTTCTGTTGCTAATCGTAAGGTTCTGTTTCTACATGTGATAGAAGATTTAAAAGCGAAAGGTTTTGCCTTCCCTATGAATTATTTTAAAAGTTGTTATGTTCAAAAAATATTTTCATTATGACCATTTCTCACCTTTTTAAAAACCAAGAATTATTAAAACAAAGTAAACAAAGACTGATGCACATAGGGTTTTCTGTACTATTTTTTATGTTCATTGAAAATTACTTAAGTTTCTAAAAAAACAGTAATTCAAATGCAGGCCTTATTTTAAATGAAGTGAATTGAAATGGGGATTACACAAACTTTCAAGTTCTTTTTTGAAAAAAAATCCTAATATATTAATTTCTAGAGAAAAAATTCAAGCACTATAAATTATGATCTGTTAAATTTTCTTGGTAGTCATGGAAGATGTAGTTGAACACCTAATTTAAGTACGGAGAAGCTCTTTGCATTTTGATAAGCTTTGAACTAGTTAAATAAATAAATAAATATTTTCTACCACTAACAGAACTCCTAGTTATAACACAGTACTGCATCCAAGGTCAAAGTTTTAATCAGGATTGTTGCTTAGATTTTTTTATTGCTGTCATTATGGAATGTATTAATTAATTGAAGTTTATTAAACTTTCTTTGTCTTTTAAATGCAGTTTTTAAATCTCTAATAAGATTACACTTGTATTAGGACTTTTTGGACAGCAGGATAATCAGCATTAGTTTGAATAATGAAACTGCAAACAGAAGGTAACAAAACTCAGGAAGATGCTAGGGGAATAAAAAAGTTAAAGAAATATCTCTGAAATTTTGATTTTTGGAGTTGAACTACCCACACAATGCTGAAGACCGATACGTAATGCCAAATCATTTTTTGGGAATTAGTGTGCAACTCAGATTAGTTTTCACTGTAATTACGGCTTTCGTGACAGATGATGAAAAGTTTAATGAAAAGTCAATTACATAAACTACTTGAATCTCATGGAGCTTAATTATAGGGTCCACATTCTAATAAAATTATTTTTCAAGCTTCATTGAGAGGCCCTCACTAAAATGAGAAAACCTACAAGTAACTTAATAATGACTTATTTCAAAGGTTTTTGTAATATTACATTTACTACCTTTGTGAAATTACAAAAACTGAAATGGGAGAGACAGAAGGATGATGTTCTACAAACTTTAGTCTTTCAGAGATTGTGACAAGGGGGTGATTCTGTTGAAAGCATTTGAAAGCACAGCTAAAAATGTGAAACACTTTATACGCATATGCGAAAGATTGTTTATGGCTTTTTTAAAGGCTGTACCATCTTGTTAGAGAGACGATCATTTCAAATAGTTCTTAATTTGCTTTCTATTATTATTATCCTCAATAATAATATACTGATTTTTTTCATAACTGAATTGAGATCAGATAATTTCTAATGTTTGTAACTCATTGTGCTTAATAGAAACTATGCTAGATTTAGCTTTTTGCAAGTGAATGCCTTCCACATGGAAAAAAAAGTGAAGTATGTCTGAAAAGGTTAACTGATATTTTGTGAATAGTCTCCTCTTTCATCAGTGGGAAAATGCAAAGGCTACACATTGCTATGTTTTGCAAGGTATAGTGTAAGCTTCATTTTAAGGAGTTGGTATTAGAATCGCGTAGAAATTTGGTTGCTAATGGTCTAGAGTCTCAGTTACAAGTTGTAAATGAGTAGTGCCTTAATGGAGTGTATTTTACACATTAACATTTTCTTCAGTTTTATGATGAACTAATGACAAAGAGATCTGTGAAAACATGTCTTTTAACTTTTTTTGAAGCTGAAGAACTGGTGATAGTGTTGCAATGAGTTGCCTTCCAATACTGAGGAAAAGTCAACCTGATCCATCTTCATTCTTTTTGATCGTGTTAAGTATCCTTCTTTGACAGAAGTAAGACCATGCAAAATGGTGTATTAGTGAGAAGCCAAATAATACAGGATATGCCTGGGCAGAACTTTTGTCTGGCATCTGCCTCCTACTTGAAATTACAAATAGGTATCCAAGATGGGTATTCATCCTGCCCATTATGTCTTACACCTTGAAGTTTGTGCTTAGGCCCTTGCTGGAGCTGAACAGGAAAATGTTGCATGCTGTGCAGATGACCAAGGCATGCAGACTGTTTGCCATATAGCAGTTGAATCTTAAAATAAATAATTCAGTATAGTATTTTATTTGTATTTAAGGGATGGAACTGTGTGACTCAGATTTATTTGAAAAAGGAAAATCATGAGATTTTCATTGTCCACTGTGAATGTAAGCAAGAAAGATATCCATTGCTGTTACATTACATCATTTTCAGATGTGCAGCAGTAAAGTGGAGTAGCTGTTGAAATAATCTCTGTTAAACACCATACTACAGTTGTATTAGTAGTAGAGAAAAAAGAGGGAACTTGTAAGCTGTAGCTTTGTCTGATGTATTCTGACTATTACAGCTTAAAGTTAGTGGAATATGTATAGATCAGAATGTAACAATTAAAACCAAAATATGTACTGGAGATAGTTTTCTTGGCTTGGCTAGCTAGTTACGTGACTGGCATCTCTGGTGCTTACAGTATCTGGAAGTTTTCCTTCATGCACTTTTATTATGTCACAGTGTTGGGGGTTGGGTTGTCTTTCCTTTTGTTTCCTTTTAACAGTGTAGAATTTTTTTCCATTCAGTTGCTAAATAGCCTTAATTACTGAGTACTTAAGAAAAACAAAGGCTATACCTAGGCCTAAAGAAAAGGCCCATCTATGTTTACTGTTCTGTCGGGGAGTTTTTCTCTCGAAGGGGGCGGGGGGGGGAGGAATATCTCGAGAATTGGGGACTGGTAAAAGGAGAGGGCAGGGGCGGAGCGGGACT
>WEKY01050103.1:0-11022 GCA_013390045.1 Picathartes gymnocephalus
GTGTTTTGGATTCCAACAGAAAACTTTTGGGACAACAGCCATTTTCCTGGAAAGGCTGCTCATAAATAAGGATTTCTTCAGGCTCTGCCATCTGGAATGCAAGGCCAGGTTGGATGTTGGGGTTTGGAGCAGCCTGGGACAGAGGGAGGTGTCCCTGCCATGGCAGGGCTGGCACTGGGTGCGATTTAAGGTCCTTTTTTATTCCAAACCATCCCAGGATCCTCTGATCCTGTGAGATAAAAAGAGCTTTTAATCAAAGCTGGGAAGGCAAACACAGCTCTTGTAATTAGGAAGCACCTTCCCTTCTCTGTGTGAGCTGTGAGATACCACGGTGCAGCCAGGAAATGAAGAACTTTGCAAAAGCGGCTGCATTTTGATAAAAAAATAATAATTCTGAGCCATAAATAAATGAAAAAGCGTGTCCACAGCTCCTGCTACTGCGAAATCACAGCTGACAAAGGAAATAAAAGCTTGATGGTGACAGATAAGTGTGAGAGAAAGCTCTTTTCACTTGATCTGCTCCAGCAGTCATTAAACAACGATGTGCTGACAGCTCAGGAAAAACAACCAGCAGCCTTTTATTCACCCCGAGCTTTGAGCAGGATCAGGGCCAGGAATTTAATTCAATAATTCTGCACCAAATCCTTCATTGGTATCCCTCCTATTGCAGTATTTGGGTTTTGTTGGCCAACTCGAAAAATCTCCCTGTCCATCTCCTCCGTCCCGTGCCAATTTCCTTCCTAAAGAAAATTGGTCCAGTTTAATTGAAATCAGGATCAAACCACACGGGTCTGATGGCCTTTAATATCCAGGTGGTCTTTTCCAACCCTTGGATCCCATGATTTTCATTTTATTTTTTCAAAAGCTGATTTAAAAATAAAAATAATAATTTTAAAAAAAGCTGATTTAAAAAAAAATAAAAATAATTTTAAAAAATTTTAAAGCTAATTAAAAAATTTAAAATTCCAACTCAGAGGGATGAGCCAAACCCAGCATTCCCAGAGCAATGAGCTGGAATCTTTTTCTCTCCCCTAATGGGAATCCTCCTGCCACCATCACTTGTGTTGCAACGAGCAAATGCTCCTCCTTTGTTGGGATTTATAATTATTGTTAAATATGGTAAAATTATGCCAGGAAATATGGAGCAGCCAGCAACGAAGAAAAGCAGTTTGCTTAATTAATTATGGGATTTTTCTGTTTTTTGGGGTTTTGTTTTTTTTTTTTTTTTAATATCATTTAAATATATCTGTATACTGTGATGGTATTTCGTTTATAAAGAGATAAAAAAGGTAATTCCAGCTATTCCTCCTGCCAATAAAAATAAGGATTTGGCTCTCTGCATGCCCAGGTTCACTGAGGGGGAGGTGATCTTTGAGCTTTAACTGAGGATATGAAAATTCCAGGCTCCGAAGCTCCAAATTCCAGGGTGGTTAACTGTTCCATAGAGATTGGGAATGGAAATTGTGCAATCCAGGGAAATTTTAAATGGAATCTGTGCAATGCAGGAAATTGGAAATGAACTGGTGAAACCCAGGAAATTTTAAATGGATCCAGTGCAATCCAGGGAAATTGGAATTGGAACCTGTGCAGTCCAGGAAACTGGAAATTGAACCCGTGCAATCCAGGGCAATTTTAAATGAAACCTGGGAAATCTTAAATGAACCCTGAGCAATTTTTTAATGGAACCTCTGCAATCCAGTGAATTGTGAATGGATCCAGTGCAATCCAGGGAAATTTTAAATGGAACCTGTGCAACCCAGGGATTTGTGAATGGATTCTGTGCAATCCAGGGAACCTGAAATGGATCCTGTGCAATCCAGGGAGATTTTAAGTAGAACCTGTGCAATCCAGGAAATTGGAAATTGAACCAGTGCAATCCAGGAAATTTTGAATGGAACCTGTGCATTCCAGGGAAATTTTAAATTGAACTTGTGCAATCCAGGGAAATTGGACATGGAACCTGTGCAATCCAGGGAATTGTGAATGGAACCTGAGCAACTTTAAATGGATCCTGTGCCATCCCGGGAAATTTTAAATGGAACCTGTGCAACCCAGGGATTTGTGAATGGATTCTGTGCAATCCAGGGAACCTGAAATGGATCCTGTGCAATCCAGGGAGATTTTAAGTAGAACCTGTGCAATCCAGGAAATTGGAAATTGAACCAGTGCAATCCAGGAAATTTTGAATGGAACCTGTGCATTCCAGGGAAATTTTAAATTGAACTTGTGCAATCCAGGGAAATTTTAATTGCAACTTGTGCAATCCAGGGAAACTGGACATGGAATTTGTGCAATCCAGGGAATTGTGAATGGAACCTGAGCAACTTTAAATGGATCCTGTGCCATCCCGGGAAATTTTAAATGGAACCTGAGCAATGTTAAACGGATCCTGTGCAATTGTGAATGGAACCTGTGCAATCCAGGGAAACTGGACATGGAATTTGTGCAATCCAGGGAAACTGGACATGGAATTTGTGCAATCCAGGGAAACTGGACATGGAATTTGTGCAATCCAGGGAAACTGGACATGGAATTTGTGCAATCCAGGGAAACTGGACATGGAATTTGTGCAATCCAGGGAAACTGGACATGGAATTTGTGCAATCCAGGGAAACTGGACATGGAATTTGTGCAATCCAGGGAATTGTGAATGGAACCTGAGCAACTTTAAATGGATCCTGTGCCATCCCGGGAAATTTTAAATGGAACCTGAGCAATTTTAAACGGATCCTGTGCAATCCCGGGAAATTTTAAATGGAATATGCCTAGAGCAGCTGTGGCTGTCCCTGGATCCCTGGCAGTGTCCCAGGCCAGGTTGGACACTGGGACAGTGGGAGGGGTCCCTGCCCTGGCAGGGCTGGCCCCGGGTGCGATTTCATCGCCTTTCCATCCCAGCCCATTCCAGGATTCCCTGGGTGCTCCTCCCAGCCCCCCTGGCAGGGGTTGTCCCTGCCCAGCCGGGGCTGCTGGGGAACGATCGGCTGAAGATCGTTACAAACACCAAAATCTGGTTTTTCTCGAACAATCGAACCCCAAAATGCGCCTGCTCCCCCTCTTCTGCAGCCTCCTCCGGGTCCGGGCTCAGCTCCCAGCTTTTTGTGGAGATTTTCCTGTGATCCCAGGATTCTTCTCTCTCTCTTTTTTTTTTTTCTTTTTTTTGCCTGTCTCCAACTTCAAACCCAGCAGCTTGCAGGTGTCTTTCCCCCCCGGCTTTGTGTTTTTTTTTTTTTTTCCTGCGGTAAATCTGTTTATCTCCAGACTGGAAAACGTGATTAGCACCACTCTCCTGCTCCATGATGGGCCATCATGAATCAAACCCCCTGATTTACGGGTAGGACTGCGGGAATTTCAGGGAGGAGGAAGTGTTTTCAGCAGGTTAAGGAAGAAAAGGCTGGGAAAGAATAAATGGGGTAAATCGTGGTAGATAAATTAGAATGAAAAAGATCAGCTCTTATGCAAAACTCTGCTAGTGTACATCATAAACGTTTGCTTTTTTATAGAGTCCCCAGCACTGAAAATGCACCGCTGGCTATGAGAACGTTTTAATAAAAGCCATTAAAACTCAGTTTTCTGATATATATTCTAGAGGTGAAAAAAATCCAGGAATCATTTATAATGCTTATTACCACTGCTGGAACAGTCCTTAAAGGTCTCTGGCAGGGAGTTCTTCTTTGGCAGGTTTTTATTGGGGAAAAAAAAAAAAAACCATTCCCTGCAATATTTTGTGGGGATTTGAGCTGGGCTGGGAACTGGGGAGTCCAGGCTGGGGTCCCACTGGAATATTCACCCTCGGGAATGCTCAGGACGTCCTGGCTCTGCAAAGCTCCGGGAGCGTCCAGGGGAGCACAGAGAGGAGGAAAAACTGGGATAATCGAGAGAACAGTCCCGAATTTCCCACAGGACTGGGGGGTGTCGATGGAGGGCATTTCAGCCACAGTTCCCTGGGTATCACCCGTTAATTACTGTTAATTAATGGAGGGGAAGCTTTGCCTTCCAGAGCAAACACTTCCTGAGGAGCTCCCGCAGAGGACACCGCTCATTCCCTCATCCTCTGCCAAATGAATTTTATCCCAAATATTGATCCTGCCTGGCTGGGAATTCCGGGATTTCCTGAGGCAAAAACCCCTGGAGAGGAGCAGGGGGATAGGGATGGAGTTAATTAGGGTGGGACAAGGAGCAGGTTAATTCCATGGGATGGGGATGGAGTTAATTAGGGTGGGACAAGGAGCAGGTTAATTCCATGGGATGGGGATGGAGTTAATTAGGGTGGGACAAGGAGCAGGTTAATTCCATGGGATGGGGATGGAGTTAATTAGGGTGGGACAAGGAGCAGGTTAATTCCATGGGATGGGGATGGAGTTAATTAGGGTGGGACAGGGAGCAGGTTAATTCCAGCTCCTGCATCCCTGAGCCCTCCCCAGGCCCTTCCTGTACATCCCAGTGATGTTTAGGGACACAGCAGCTGCTTTGGGAATTCACCCTGGGCTATTCCAGGCATCCTGAGGTGTTCCAGGATGTCCCTTCAGCCCTTCCCAGGCTTTCCTGGCCACTCAGGTATTTTCCAGAACGGACAACCGTGGATTTTTGGCATTTTGGTGCTGCTCTGAGTGAGGCTGCCCTGTCTCGTCCCTGCTGACCTGCTCAGAACTCAGGGAGGCAACAAAAAAACCCAAGGAATGATGTTACTGGAGCTCACGGTGCTGAAATCCCATTTTAAACGCTATTATCTTTGGTTTTACTGCTCCAGGATAATTACAGCCAGTCTCAGATTTTAATGGCCAAGTGGGAAAATAAAACGTGGGAGTAAAAGCAAGGAGGGAATGTTGCACGGGGCTTTGGAAGGATGGGCTTGGCCAGGTCTGCCTTCCACTGCTCTGTCCAGGAGCCAAAAATCACAGCCCAGATTCCCCCCAAAAAATCCCTTTGAGTGTGGCACAAGGAGCGCCAGGCTGGGGTTGATGAGATTTCTTTTGATGAGGGAGGAAGGAGTGAAACCACGCTCTGAAAACTCTTAATGAGCCTCGCAATTAGCAGCAGATGACGAGGCTGGGTTTTACCTCCTTCCCAGCAGGGGTTCAGCACCAGCAGGGCCCCCATTCCTGGGCCCATTTGTAGGGAATTTTTGCCCCAAATCAAATGCAGGATTTATCCATGCCAAGGACGAGGGACTCACCTGGAAGTTTCTGTGTGACTGAGGAAGAAGGAAAGCAGAGTTTGTGCAATCAAAGTGTTCCTCTGGTGCAGCAAGGGGCTGAGCTCAGGAGTTTGATCCCTGCTGCTCTCTCTTGTTCTTCTCCATTGGGATATTCCTACCTTGGAAAGCCTCACAATCAAGAAGGCTTAAATTAAAATATATTTTTTTTTAATGTTCCACATTTAAAATTTGCCCCTGTTGCACTAAGGGATGAAGAGTTATGTAATGTGGGACTAATTTAGCACTCATTTTTGGGCTGGCCAGAGTTAGTTTAGGATGAAGTGATTTTAGGACTAACATTTTAGGACCACCTCCAGGACTGCCCAGGTCTTTGTTTCAGGATACTTTTGGGGGAGACTGAGTTTTATCTGATGAAAGTTTCAGGACGATCTTGGACGCCTTTTCCAGCCTTCCTGGCTCCATGACTCTGGATTGAAGGACACTGAGATCTTTTCCCAAGAGTGGCTTTCAGTCCCACTTTAAGACTTGGAGCTCTTTAGTTTAGAGATTTTTTTTTTTTCCCCTCCTTCTTAGAGCTGTTCATTTGAGAGCTTCTGGGATGTTTCCCCCCATTTTTCCTGTTCCAGCCAAAGCCAAAAGCTTTAATTCCTTTTGTGTAGTGACCTCGTGCTCCCATTTCCTGGGACAGCTCCCAGGGCCAAGGGCTGCTCCTGCTTGTTATTTATCCCCCATGGTGGAGCCCCACTGCTCCACGCAGAATCTCCAGAGTTCCAGAGCGTGAGTTCAGCTGTGCAGGGAAACACCAACACGTGGGTCAGATCCAGGGACACCCATGGGACGGAAAAAATCCATGGATTGCCCAGGCAGAGGCATTTTCCAAGGGAAATGGATGAGCACCCCCTCCTGCTGGGCGTTTTCTGATGGAGGTGTCACAGCAGGATCCCTTGCCCTGGGAAAAGCTTCCATGGGAGCCCTTGGGACAGAATTCATCCCTCTGTGAGTCGGTGAGAGCGGCACACTCCAAAGAGCTGCAGCTCTGCTCCTGCAGGCCCTGGGCACCAAGGGATGAGGGCAGCCAGGCTGGTTTTATTCCTGCTCAATTCTGCTTCTTGCCCTGGCAGCCCCAGCCAGCAGGGAATCCATCCCTGATGGATTTGTTGAACAACACAGCTGAAAAATCTGCTTTATAGAGCTGCTTGGATCCCCAGCTCTGCAGGGCATCAGATAACCAGCAGATAACCAGCATTTCCCCCTCCTAACCCTTCAGGATTTAAAAAAGGTACTGAAAGCCTTATTTTGCACCATTTCTATGAGTTTAGTTTTATTTTTTTCCCCCTAGACAAGGTTACTTGTGCTTTAAAAATCAAACAGCACTGGACAAATCATCCTTTGGGCAAATCATCCTTTGGAAAAATGATCCTTTGGAAAAACCGTCCATTGGAAAAATCATCCTTTGGAGAAGTGACCTTTTGGGCAAATCATCCTTTGGAAAAATGATCTTTTGGAAATATGATCCTTTGGAAAAATCATCCTTTGGACAAATCATCCATTGGAAAAATCATCGCCCAGGTGGGTTGGAATTGCTGTGTCCCTTCTGGAATTCTGGAATTCCCTTCTGGCCATCCCTGTGCTCCCAACACCACCTGGGCATGGAACCCACCTCGTGCTGGGAAGATTCCTGCAGCCCCAAGGGGTTTTTTTGCAGGGTTACAAGCACAGCACTGGGATGAACCCAAATGTTTTAGGGACAGGTGGAAAGGGGCTGCGAGGAAAGGCACAAGGAAAGGAAATTCCTGCATGTCCCCTCTGGTGGAAATGTTGCTCTTCCCCAACTTCCCTGCCTGCCCACGTCCATGAATTTCCGGAAGCTGCCCCACGTTTGCTGATTCCTGGCTCTGCACCAGAGCAGGAATTTGCTGCTCCGTGTCCCCTGCAGATCAGGGCCCTCCAGAATTACCCCAGCCTTGGAAAGGCTGGGCTGGAAGGGATTTTTTTGGATTGTAAAGGCAAACCCTTGAAGGTCAAATCCCCATTTGTCCCTGCACCCTTCCTGCTTGCCCATCCATTTCCATCCTGGGCACCGAGTGGAAAAGCTCCCCCGTGAGCTGTAATTACACAGGATTATGGGATAATAATTCCCCTGGCAGACAGCTAAAGACAGGCCCAGGGCTAATCCATCCCAAAGCAATATCCCGGCACAGGCTGGAGCTGGGCCAGCTCCCGGGAGCTGACGGATGGGCTTTGGCTGGCATGGATGGGGAGCTGAGCCTGCCTTGTCCTGCCAGGCCACTCTGCCACGCCAGGCTGGCCAGTGTCCCGCAGGAGGGGAGGGACAGCTGGCCAAGGGCACAGCTGCACCCCCGGAGCTTGTTGCCCAAGTCGTGGTGGCAGCAAATGGCATTTCTGTGGGCAGAGCTGAGCCTGGAGCTCGGCAGGACCGAGCTCGGGCCGGGCTGGAGGCAGAGCCTGGATCCCCCGTGGGCCAAATTTCACCTGGGCAGGGCTGAATGCGGGGGAATCGGGGTGGGACAGCAGGGAACGGCCTCGGGCTGGGACAGCAGCAGGAATTTCCCCATGGAAAGGGTGCTCAGGCCTTGGCAGTGCCCAGGGAGGGTTGCAGTGCCCATCCCTGGAGGTGCCCAAGGAATCCCTGGAGGTGGCACTCAGGGACAAGGTGGGGAGGGCTTTTCCAACCTCACTTCTGGGATTCCCTCAGTGCCAGGGGAGGAACAGCTCCCAGCTCTGTGAAAATCACTGGGCCCAGGCTGCAGGAGGTGCAGCTTTGACCAGGGACACACTGGGAATAATTCTGCAGGAGTAGTAGTAGTAGTAATAATAATAATAATAACAACAACAACAACAACAATAATAATAATAATAACAACAACAACAATAATAAAGTATATTATAGATAACATAATTGTAATATAATAATAATTAATATAAAATAATAACAACAATAACAATAAATGATAATATTATGATATATAATGTAATGGTTATAATATGATAAAAGTAAGAAAAATAAAATAATAATGAATCATATAGAATATTTATAATAATAATTAATCATAATAGTATAGTATAGCATTATATTATAGACAACATTATCCCCAGGCCTCGGCTCCTGCCCTGTCCATCATCCCAGGCCCCGGCTCCTGCCCTGTCCATCATCCCAGCCCAGGCAGCTCCGGGCTCTGCTCCCGCTCCCAGGTGATCTCCGTGCTCCTGTTTGCTCTGCGGGCGAAAGGGGAAGCACCATGGGATGTTTTTGTCACAGAGGGAAGGATTTCTTAATAACTGAGAGCGCCGAAACGCAGGGATGGGAGCGGCTGGAGCAAATACTGAAAGGTCCCAGCAGGAAGTGTTTGGTTGCAGTTCCCAGTTAGGAAGGAGGGCAGAAAATGCTGTTGTGGAGTGGTTTGGGTCGGGAGGGACATTTCAGAGTCATTTCTCACACCCTCTGAGCAGGGAGGTCTGCAGGTGAGCCAGGAGAGGATGGGCAGGACAGGGACAGCTCCTCAGCCAGTGCCACCCCCTCTGGGGCTCTGCTGGTGCCTCAGCAGGTGCCCAGGTGTCCATGCCGGGCTCTGTGGGAATGCTGGATNCCAGGCCCCGGCTCCTGCCCTGTCCATCATCCCAGCCCAGGCAGCTCCGGGCTCTGCTCCCGCTCCCAGGTGATCTCCGTGCTCCTGTTTGCTCTGCGGGCGAAAGGGGAAGCACCATGGGATGTTTTTGTCACAGAGGGAAGGATTTCTTAATAACTGAGAGCGCCGAAACGCAGGGATGGGAGCGGCTGGAGCAAATACTGAAAGGTCCCAGCAGGAAGTGTTTGGTTGCAGTTCCCAGTTAGGAAGGAGGGCAGAAAATGCTGTTGTGGAGTGGTTTGGGTCGGGAGGGACATTTCAGAGTCATTTCTCACACCCTCTGAGCAGGGAGGTCTGCAGGTGAGCCAGGAGAGGATGGGCAGGACAGGGACAGCTCCTCAGCCAGTGCCACCCCCTCTGGGGCTCTGCTGGTGCCTCAGCAGGTGCCCAGGTGTCCATGCCGGGCTCTGTGGGAATGCTGGATGTGGCTCCCACCCCTCAAATCCAGCCCTTGAAACCCTTCAGCATTGCGAGGTTGGGCTGTGGGACCCTCACTGCCGCCCCCTTCCATCCCTGCAGCACTGGATGGGCTTGGAGGTCCCTCCAACCCAAACCTTTCTGGGATTAATTTCCAGCTTGGAGCAAGGAAAGCTCCAACCAGCTCCTCTCTGCTCTCTGTTCCACACCTGCAGCTTTTTCTCTGGAAAAACGGGTGGATTGTGGGGCAGAATAACGTTATAAATCAAGCTGTGTTTCTGTTCCAGTGACAAAGGCAGAGCAAGCTTTCTATATGCTAAATATATTCATGGCTTATATTATAGTAACATTCCTTAAATTGATGATATTTATCAGCGGGGGAAAACAAATTGTTATATACAGGGGAAAGTAATGAAAGGGGAGGGAAGAGTGATGGTGGCATCCCAGCAGTGGGGCCTGGGATGTCTGAACAGAAATATTGCTGTGTTCTGGGTGAGTGTCAAGGAGAAACAGAGAGAGAGAGAGAGAGAGGGGCAATTTCTGCTCCAGCTGTAACTCCGAACTCTCTCTAACACGGTCACACATGGGAAATGTGAAATTCCAGCTCCAGCTGCCCGCCCTGCCTTTGCTTCCTCTGACTGGGAGAAGGAAAAAATCACTCGCTGGGAGGATTTCTGCTCCTCTCTGCAAACCTTGGGTGCCATCCCTGCTGTGCTCCAGCTCCTGGGTCCCTGGGAAAAGGGGGAAAACTGCCTGGAGCTTGGAGGGATCTCTGCACTCAGGCCCAGGGGGTCCCTCCCATTTATTTAAGGGCTCCATCAGCTTTTCCAGCATTCCCCCTCCTTTTCCCAGCTCGGAGAAGTTGTCTGGGTTTGCCCAGGGTGAGAATTCCTGTGGAAATGCACAGGTCAGGAGTTGCCTCTTCCATGGAAATGGGTGGGATTCCGTTCCATATTCCTGCAGCAGGGGGGTTTCAAGGTGAGGGGAGCACATCTGGCAACATCTGGAGTGCAGGAGGTGTTGCAGCATCCCTGTAGGGCTCCTACACGGAACAGTTTGGGTGGGAAGGGACCTTCAATCCCAACTTATTCCATCCCTGCCATGGGCAGGGACACTTCCCACTGTCCCAGGGTGCTCCAGGCTCATCCAGCCTGGCCTTGGGCACTGCCAGGGATCCCAGCTCCTCTGGGAAACCTCTTCCACACCCTCTGAGTAAAGACTTCCCTACTAATTGAAACCCACACCAAAAAAAAAATGGGAATGTTTAGAAAACTTCTCTCCAGCTTTTCCAAACTCCCCTGTGCTTATTTTTCACTCAGGTTCCTTTACAGATGTTCTTCTGAACAGAAAACAGCTTGTAAACAGGAGAAAAATGGAAATTTCCTCAGTGCAATAGAAATGGGAGTGATCTACAGCTCTGGACATGAAATATTCCGTGTGAAACTCCACGATTTGCAAAGGCAGGTGTGGCTCCGTGTTCTACATGGATCTCACACATTCCATTAAAGAATGTAAAATGTTGGCTTCAATTGCAAGGGAAGAAGGGTTTGCTTGAGTTAGTAGAGCTGGGGAAAGCAGGTGAATGGGATTTTGCAGCTGATGGAGCTGCTCTGGAGGAGAAAAATTCCTGGGCAGGCTGTGCAATCCATCAGCAGGATGGGAACTGGGGAGAACATCCAGCCAGGAGGAGAGTGGGAATTGGGGAAAACATCCAGCCAGGAGGAGAATGGGAATTGGGGAAAACATCCAGCCAGGAGGAGAGTGGGAACTGGGGAGAGCATCCAGCCAGGAGGAGAATGGGAA